>CALYLW010001955.1:0-79254 GCA_944989445.1 Ampullaceana balthica
CCCCCAACCTAACACAACCCAAAAAATTAATGATGCCAAAACCCCAACCCACCATCAAATCCCTCCCCAAAAACACAAACACCCTACAACAAAACACAACCCCCATCAACCCCAATAACCACATAACCAACAATACAACAACCAACCCCTCCACCAACAAGCCAAACTCACCACAAAACTCAATCAACCCACACCAAACCCCCATCCACCACCCCCCACAATCCCAAGCCAACCCACACCCACCACCACCCAAACCCAACCACAAAACCCAAAACAAAAATACAATATAATAATAACACAAAAAAAAAAACCAATCATTACAACCATCTAATAATCACAAACAACCAAACATAACACACACCTTCCCTCCTCACTATTCCAAAAACCCAGATAACCTTACTTTTGCATCTACCATACCTCCAATTTTTCTCTTCGCACTCTTATAAAAACACAACCTCAATTCAACCACACCTACCCAAAATATATACATAATCACTTCTTAAAACAAAACCCAAACAATCTAAACTTACATACAAATCTAACTTATATACACAAAAATTGCTAACAAAACATACTCCCAAACACCAACCACACACCCCATTCACTCCCATCTATACACCCAAACCAAAACCCCTCAACCCTCAAACAAACTCCCACAAAAATCACCCACAAACTCCCACCAAAAATACCCAACCTCATAAACAAAACACACACAACAAACACAATTATTAACAACCAAATCAGAAAAAACAAAAACACAAAACACCTAACTCTCATCCACCAACACCCCACAAAACTAACTAAAACACAACAATAGACCCCTATTCATCCAATCCCCACCCACACTATCCATACAACACACCCTCTTTAACAAACCATCACACACCCACACACTTACAGCTAACATTAACAATTAAAAATTTCAAAACCATTCATTAGCAAACTATTTAAGAAATAATATAAAATTTGCTCAATTACGATACTCATTACTCAAATAACCTAAATATACACCCAAAACAACCAATTTACTACAATATAAACCGCTACCATTTCTTCTTAGATTTGCCCACATCCCCCAAACAATAAACACCACTACCCCCCACACACAACATAACACACAATAAAAAATCGAAAACACCAAAAACAACATAACATACAATAAAACATTATCCCCACCAAAAATGCGACACAATTTCCCAATATCACCAACTCCCACCAACCAATCCCCTGCCCCAAAACCCACCTCCAATCCCCAAAAAATCACACCCCAACACCAAACCCACACCCACCTCTCACCTAATAGAATTAACATAAACAAAAAACTATCCAACACAAACACAGAAATATCAAACCATCCAAACACCACATCCACAACACCCAACCACAACTACAATTCTAACAAACCGCATCCAAACCCACGTTCAAAAACTCACAGAACACCTCACACTTCAACTCCGCCAATTCTAATCATCTATGCTAACTCTAGAACACAACAACAAACCTCCCAACTGCACTCCTAACCCCAAATCATTACCAAAATACACTATCAAACTACAAAACTACCAATAACCCACCCCCCTCCAAACCACCCCCCCTACACTAAACCCACATACCATATAATAAGAAAAACCCTGCCCCCAATCACCTCACACCACCCAACCCACGACACAACAAACCTCCACCTATCACAAATTAACACCCCCCACCACACAGCCCAAAACAACCCACTTATCCCTCATTCACTACCGACCTCACCCACCCTAAAAAAACTCCACACCAACATACACCAACCATCCCTCTGACACCAAATCAATAATCAATCAATCCACACCCACAACAAACCCCATAACACCACAACTCCCAAAACCATCCCAATCAAAAAATCCTCAAACAATCCAAAACCAACATATACCAAGAACACCATCCCTAGATTACAACAATACCCCCTTCAAAAACTACCAAACCCACCCCCACTACACCAAATACATAAATCATTAACCCCAAACAACTAACACACCAACAACCAACCCTCATTACCCAACTTCCCTCAAAAAAAAATAACATAACTTACCAAAACACTCCTATCTATTAAAATAACAACCTCACCTCAATCAATCATAACAAACACCAACATGCAAACACCAAACTTAAACATAAATACAACCATAAACTAACATCCCCAATTAAATCATAAATCAAAATACAAAAAACCAAACAAAACAGAAACCATCCCATATCCTACAAAATATAACAAACCCACCAAACACAAACCCTTTTTCTAAACCCCACTAACCATTATTATACCATCTCATAAAACATACTTCCATCCCAACTCACAAACCATAAACAAACATAATACAAAACCATTACTACAATCTCCTCATATCAAAAACTTATAACTACACTAAATCAAATCACCATAAAGCCCCTTACCAACAAACAATACATACAAACAATCATATTGACAACTCCTATACAGCCCAAAAACTCTACAAAACCTAACTTATCTCAACAAACTACAACAAAAACCAACCAACGAAACACCACCACCATAATCTAAAATTAATAAAAAAACAAATCTCTCAACCCTAATCCCTAATAAGTTCCACAACACACATTTACTTAATTAACTTATAAAACTAAAAAATACTAACCACATGTCTAATTAGCACCTCGAATCTCACCCAACCAATTAATTTTAAAATAAAAGAATAATGTTGCACAATAAAAAATACATCAAAAAATTATATATAGTCTATATTTCCATGGCCTACTTCATTTCAATTAAAAAGATTTTATAAAAACAGAAAATATAAATATAATACATTTATGCCCTACCAATATTATTGTATTACAACTAAATTAATCACAACAATACAATTCAACTAAAAACACTACCTCTAAGTAAAAAATAAAAATCAATTTGAAATTTTAACATCTAAACTTAAAATCACTATATAGATAAACAAACTAGATAGTATTCAGACTCAATAACAATATAAAGGAGTCAACGATCCCCCAGTAATATTGACAACACATTGATAAGAGAAAATTACAAAACATACCACTCAGAAACATGCCCTAATTAACCAAGATTAATGAAAACATTATTATTAACAAATATAGCTTTTAAAATTAATACACTATCTCACCAATCCCCTCTCTCATCGGACCAAATCCTTCTCCACAACTCTTGTCTGTGCCGTAATCTCAAAGTATTTCCCATGGCACCATACATGTAGGTATTATGCGCAAATCGGGAATGCCTATAGAAGTATGGGGCATCGGTACTTTAGATAGGGCTTACTAACCAAAAAATATAATGCCAACCCATGCCACCCCCTTTTCCCCGCCCCATCGGTCCGATAACTCTAAATAAACCAAAAAGAAAAAAAACGGATCCTCATAGTAATGCCCTCCTCCTTGCAATTCAAAGGTGATAAGGAAATTTCTCGTCTTCCGTGCACGTGAAGTGCTTATTATGGTCAATGTAATACAGGTAGATGTAGTAATAATTGATTAAATAGTATTTTCCCAAAAAAAGGAATAAAGTTAGCAATTACATTAGGACTGTAACGTGGGTACATAACAGCTCCCACCACCCAATCGTATGGGCAGAGAATTTGATAAGTGCCGAACAGCCTTGTTTTCTTTCTGGGCTAAGTCAACCCCCTTTGTCGCATTCATGAACAACAACTTCCCTTGTTGGGTTCAATTAGAAATGGAGAATGTGTTCCGGACACTGCCCGGGGGGGCCTGATAGGTATAACTTTTAGCTGCTTTTTCAATTTTCACGCATCTTTCCTGGACCTTGATCGGCTTCGATCATCTGCACTATAACATTAAACAATATAGAGACACCTATACGCACCTTCGCCTTCCTAGACATACCAAAACACATCGAAACCAAGCATAACCTCTAATCAAAATTTGCCTAGATAATCTTTGGTTCAGGTCTGAGGTTTGCATGAAGAGCCGTTAATTTTTTACAGTAAACCAGCAAATCTTTATCTCTATTTTGCAATTTCGAAAGATTTGGAAACAGAACATTCTCCTGTTTCTAAGTTTTGTTTGCACAGAAAAGGTTTGCAACAAACTCAGATATAACGCATTTAATTTTGATTAAATTTAAATGATTACCTTGTAGTAGTTGTAGTTTCAAATTAGTTTCGTTAAAGTTGGGTAAATAAATCAGTAATAAAGGATATGTCATTTTTTTGGAGTTAATTGTGTTGCAGATCATTGTTTTTGTTTTTCAGGAATTCGGACACTGAATCAAAGAGATCATAAAATCGATCTAAATATGTACGTGTTGATAACCAGCGTACTACTGTTTGAAAAAGTAATACATTATAGTCTTCTTCATTTTCCAAACAATATTGAGAACTTTCACTAAGAATGTTTGTGAATATTTAACGTCGATAAACGACTCAATTTACTGACAATACATTTGGTACAGCATGTTTTGAATATGCCAGAAAGTCAAGAGTATTGCTTTAACTTCAAACATTTTTTTTTAAAATTCAGTAAATAACGTTTCACCTTTCGTATCTGTTTCCAAACATTTAGCCATACTTCAAATATTCAATAACACTGTACTGTCAGCATTGTTTCTTCGGCTCACTCAGTGCTGGATTTACCTATTTGCTAAACAAGCTATAACTTAGGGCCCCTGCCTCCTTGGGGGCCCCCGGAATTTTCTTTTCATATTTGTCACTGATATAGAATATCTAGACTTCAAAGGGGCCTTAAATAGCTTAGGGTCCCATCAAGTCTAAATCCAGCCTTGGACTCACTCATTCTCTTATCTGTTGTAACAAACCACTGTTAAGAATTAATAACGTTTTCAATGGAATGCTACAGTAAAGCCCTATTGAAAACAATATTTGATGATAGGATACAATTTAGATAAATGTAACTTCCCGACACATTGAAAAATACACAACCTTGCAACCCTCGTAGATTTAAGTTAAAAACGTGTATTTTTCTACTTATAGTTATAGGAATTCGGCATTTCTTCTGCATCAAGCTTGACCTTTCAACAAACCCAGTATTTTGATTGGTTATAGATGTGGGAATTATAGTAGTTCTACTACTTTTTCTAAGTAAAACAACATTGTATCCATGAATGATAGCACCTAAGATGGTAGTTAATTAGTTAAAAGGTATTCACATACTATTTTTTTATAATATTTTAGGGCTGTTATCGATTAATTTAAATTTAATCGTTAACTTTTGAAAAATTATCGATTAATTAATCGATAATTTCGATTAAAACCAAAAATAGAAATTTATGACGTCATTAAACTGAACATTTCTCACGGACATTGAAATTTAAGAATATTTTGAACTAAATTTCATTTCAATTTGTTGATACTTGATTTGTGCTGAAGGTGGTACGTTAGCGATGTATTTGATCCTTTAAAAGAGAATTGTTTATGGCAGTGAACACAGTAAAAATGTTCACCATCTTTGACTTTGCCATCCGCAGTTAGCTTAAAAACAACATATTTGCCCAACTTTCTAGTTATATGTTTAAATTTAACTGCGCTGATGCTGTCAGCAGGGCCGTCTTAACGCATAGGCCCGTTGGGCATTTGCCCGGGGGCCCACGAGCATATGGGCTCCCATGGGAATATGTTTATTTATATATATTATGTATATTCATTTTTTATTCCTGCGGGGGAAGGGCCCAACACTATTTCTTTGCCCGGGGGGCCCAAAATGGTGTAAAGACGGCTCTGGCTGTCAGCCATTTTATAGTTAACGTCTGCCGGTCAGCATAGATTAATGAAATAAATTTTAATATTACGCGGGAGATGTTTGTACGTAAAAAAATATATATAAATTATTATTAATTATTAATAATTTATTATTTATTACTAAAAATTTTAATAAATATTATAAATATTTTCTTATATTTTTATCGAATTTTTATCGATTAAAATTATTTTAATCGATATTTAATCGATAAAATTTTTAACGATTAATCGAGGAATTAATCGATAATTTCCGCAGCCCTATAATATTTATTTTAGTTTCCATAATAATAAAAAAAAATTCACAGTTTTATTATTTGATGTTAAACCTTGCGCGGACCCCCTGACGTTGTTCAGGGACCCCCAAATTAATTTTAATTTTCCACGGACCACCTGAAGGGTACCGGGGACCCCTGGGGGTCCGTACGGACCACTTTGGGAACCACTGATCTACACAGTTTGCCATGAACGGAGAAGGGGGTGTGCGGGAGGGGGGGGGAACCACCTTCTTTGTTGCGATAATTCCCTCCCCCCCCTGTGTAGTTCCTTCAACGAGGCCGAGCTGGGAATTTCCAGAAGTTCTTTCATTCATAAAACGCATATCATTACCCTGGTCACGTGCCGCAGTAGCCTATCGTGTCGAGGCATGAAATCGTTGCCGGTTAGGCCAGATTGTACATTCCATATGTTCTTTGTTGAATCCTTGTTCTTCACAGCTATATAAAGCTGTGAAAAGCAAAGCTGCCGTTTAAATAGAAAATTATTTCACTTTATCGTTGGTGTAAAACGTGAACCAAACCATCAGCGCCATTCCCAGCACATGCAATTAAACGTTTTACTTAAAACATTTAGAAATTAATGTTCACAACTTTAATTGAATAAGTCCTAAAAACTTTAACCTTAAATAAATAAATTAGGGCTGCACAAATTAACGATTAATTAATTAATCGATCAATCGTTAATTTTTTTAATCGATTAAAATTAATTTGATCGATTAACATTCGATTAAAATTAAGAAAATATTTCTTCTTTTTTTTCTCTCTCCAATTAATAATTTATATTTTTTGTTACTTACATACTTTTCCTTCGTATTATTATTTATTTAGACGTCCGTACGTGAACAAAAAAGTTTTTCTTCCTTATTTCTTGCATAGCAAAACGAATTTGCTGTGTTACGTCATAAAATTTGGGAGCCATGGAATTAGCCCGACTTGGGGTTCAGAGGCGTCACTAAGGCTGGCGTCACCCAGTGCGGTAGCTCATGGTGTAATCCCCTCACAACTTACCCCATAGACCCCCTCCGAGTCACCCAGTGCGGTAGCTCATGGTGTAATCCCCTCACAACTTACCCCATAGACCCCCCCCCGAGTCACCCAGTGTGGTAGCTCATGGTGTAATCCCCTCACAACTTACCCCATAGACCCCCTCCGAGGCAGCCAGTTCCTAATAGTGGAAACTAACATAATTTTACAATTTTGTGTCCGCCCTTGTGATGGTGTCACCCGGTGATGTCCGCATCCCACTAGTGACGCCTCTGGTGATGTTGTGTATGTTCAATAACCGTCCAACTATTTTATAATCTCATCAACTATATGTAAGCAGTAACATACCGTATATACTCGAGAATAAGTCGAGTTTTTTTCCCTCCAAATTTCAAGGCAAAAATCAGGGGGTCGACTTATACTCGAGTATATACGGTATTCATCACTTGATAACGTACATGTACTCGAGTATATACGGTATTTCTTTAGAGCGAAATTTTGGTTTTGTTTAAATGAACACCAAACAGTTAATCCTACTTAAGTCAGCAGCCATCGGTGAAAACAACTTTAACTATTTAGTCTTTTATTTGTAAGACTGAGGAAATATTCAGTTTTGTTGAAATGTTTGCTTCTCTTTATGTTTGTGACTTTCCCCGTGTGGTAAGTCACAATATGTGACTATATCGTATAGCGCCAGATTATGAACACCAGAGATAACGAGAACGTAATCGATAAATAACGATCAATGGCCCGCGGGGTACAGATTGACGTGTTGTTTTCTGGCTGTGACAACGAGGCGAAAAAAAAGCCTGACGAAATCATAACACCTTGAAAGTCGGGCAAGTGTGTGTGGGCGTGTGTGTGCGTGTATGTGTGTGTGTGTGATACTTGCAGGGTGATCCGGTGCTGTTGTGAGGGTAGTGTGTTGGGGTATGTAGAGGTGTGTGGGGGGGGGTGAGGGGCAGTTATACGGTCATCTGTCATCTCAACTAGAGATTAGTCCTGACTCAATTAACTATTATTATTATTATTATTATTACCATTATTATTATTATTATTATTATTATTACTATTATTATTATTACTATTATTATTATTATTATTATTATTATATTATTATTATTATTATTATTATTTTACCATTTTATTACCATTATTATTATTATTATTATTATTATTATTTTATTATTATATTATTATTATTATTATTATTATTATTATTATTATTATTGCAGACATTACCGACCCCTCTCCAATCTTTACCTTTCTACCATGTCAAAACCTTTAAAAGGATCAAATAACGAAAATAATTCAAGCTGAAAATAATATCAAACAATAAATCGAATTTGTATCATTAATAGAGTTTATAGATATTTTATAGAATTTAAATAATTTCAAGTTCTTTGCGTTAAAGAAAATCCTACAGAAAGTTATTTTGAAAGTAGAAATTGTAACTGAATTTGCATTTATTTTTCTCATGTAAATTATTATTATTATTACTTTTTTAAATGTAATGCACCAGCTATAATAATTTTTTTTAGAAGAAACGTATTAGTCTAAGGGGAAAATGAGAACATGAATTCTATTTTTTTTACCACAAAAGAGAGTGTACAATGACGTCATTTTTCTGAGTAATAGTTCTTGTCTGAAACCTTTGTCCTACTGCGCAGTCCAAGTTTCATCAAACGGTGATTCAGGGGTCATCGCAAAAGGGGGTCCTTGTTATGGATTGTTGGATTTCTCTTGACACAGCTCCTGGTACGGGTAACGTTTCAAATACATCAACACTGTCCCCTGCGGCAGATTACGGTCATCTGCCGTGCCGGGGCAACCGTTTTGATGACGTCAAACAACCCATTTTAACGACTCAAGGGATTATTGATGAACTGTGACATACATCTCACAAACACGGAGGATGTGTGTGTGTGTGTAGTGGGGCATTGGTCTGTTAGTTAGTTCTTAAAACATTCGATCATTATGGATGTTAGGCGACTCCTATATACAAAATATAATTATTGAAATTAATAACAATGACATAAACAGAGGGAGATTTTGGGCAGATCAAACAATTCGGTCCTGTATTCACGTTGTGACTATGACGTCTTAAAATTAGGCAGAAAATCATAGGTTGAGTTTAATGAATCAAATGATGCAGAGGCGGCCCTGACGGTATTCGGGGTCTTGGCGGTGCTGGATTTACATACGGGCTACACTTACACAAGCTATAGCTCTTACTTAGGGGCCCCCTCAAAAAATTGTCCGAGTGAGCAATTGCCATATTTTGGCACTAGCATAGAATATCTTGACCTATAAAGGGCCCCAGATCACACACAGAATAGGGCTTTATAAAGACTAAATCTGGCATGAGGTCTTGGGCGGGTGCATGTGTGGAGCGGAGAGGTGTAGGTGTAGGCTTTATCGTGGGGCCTCCGGGGCAGTTGCCTTTCTCCCCCCTCCCCCACCACCACTTTTAGGCCGCATATGAACGGCATCATATTCTGATAGCTGCTGAATCGATTTCAGGCAGTTGACCTCATGAACACCACCTTTAATGACCACACACACCACCTTTGTTGACCACACACACCACCTTTGTTGACCACACACCACTTTTGTTGACCACACACACCACCTTTGTTGACCACACACACCACCTTTGTTGACCACACACACCACCTTTGTTGACCACACACACCACCTTTGTTGACCACACACTACCTTTGTTGACCACACACACCACCTTTGTTGACTACCTTCCCTTTATTGTTGCTTTTACAATATTTCGTTGATGTAAGAAGTGTTTTGTTGATGTAAGAAGTGTTTTGTTGTTGTAAGAAGTGTTTTGTTGTTGTAAGAAGTGTTTTGTTGTTGTAAGAAGTGTTTTGTTGTTGTAAGAAGTGTTTCGTTGTTGGAAGAAGTTTTTAGTTGTTGTAAGAAGTGTTTTGTTGTTGTAAGAAGTGTTTTGTTGATGTAAGAAGTGTTTTGTTGTTGTAAAAAGTGTTTTGTTGTTGTAAGAAGTGTTTTGTTGTTGTAAAATGTGTTTTGTTGTTGTAAGAAGTGTTTCGTTGTTGTAAGAAGTGTTTTGTTGTTGTAAAAAGGGTTTCGTTGTTGTAAAAAGTGTTTTGTTGTTGTAAGAAGTGTTTTGTTGTTGTAAAAAGTGTTTCGTTGTTGTAAAAAGTGTTTTGTTGTTGTAAAAAGTGTTTTGTTGTTGTAAAAAGTGTTTCGTTGTTGTAAAAAGTGTTTTGTTGTTGTAAAAAGTGTTTTGTTGTTGTAAAAAGTGTTTTGTTGTTGTAAAAAGTGTTTCGTTGTTGTAAAAAGTGTTTTGTTGTTGTAAAAAGTGTTTTGTTGTTGTAAAAAGTGTTTCGTTGTTGTAAAAAGTGTTTTGTTGTTGTAAAAAGTGTTTTGTTGTTGTAAAAAGTGTTTTGTTGTTGTAAAAAGTGTTTCGTTGTTGTAAGAAGTGTTTTGTTGTTTTCACGTGAATGTTTCCATCTCAATTCTCGGCGATTTAAAATAATTTTTTGTTGGAGCCATTCAACTTTGCCTCGAAACCTAAGCGTTAATAGATCACGTGGTTCCTGTGGTTCCGATGTAAACTGCCTGATTAGATAGTTCCCGGTTATCTGTATTCAGAATTCTATGAATAAAATTAATGTCGGAAAATGATAAATTATTATGACCTCATGTCAAGAAAAGTGGCGATGAAAACATGGAACCATTGGAAAGTAACAAAATCCTGATTCAGACACAATCATCACGTGATTCAGCAACCAACTGATCAACTCACGTGATTCAGACCAATCATTCACGTGATTCAGACCAAACATCACATGAGTCAGACCAATCATCACGTGAGTCAGACCAATCATCACGTGAGTCAGACCAATCATCACGTGATTCAGACCAATCATCACGTGATTCAGACCAATCATCACGTGATTCAGACCAACCATCACGTTGGTCTATGGGGTATAGGGAGGGGTTAAGCTTTGGGGGTGGGGGTAATGGCGATGAGCAACGGAAGGTGAGACATATTCGTTCTCCATTTTCTGCCCAAACGTCATGTCGTCTGACCCGAGTACCAGTCAGCAGAACTCACATGTTGCAGGTCGTCTGGCGACTCAGTCCGAAATGGAAGCGGAACCAAGGAGTTTGGGCTTTATAGAAACCAAGACTGTGTATATATAGATAAAGGGCCTCTGGTGGCCAAGATGGGTAACTCTTTTTCACTGGGATAATGTGATCTTATCTTATGTGTTTCAGACGCTCCTTCTGTACAGAAGATTATTGCGTCCTACGCTTATCTATGGTTTGTGTTTAGTCCTGCATTTTTTATTAGAGATTTAAATGTTGATAAAGTGTTGGTTTTCCTGTTTTTTTTTCAGGTAACCCATTCCACGCCCGAATTCAAAGTGTCACCTGGGATAAAAATTAACTCAACTTCATTATGTCAATTTATGAACTGAAATCATCTAATTGAAATTTTATATATATATATATATATATATATATATATATATATAAAATAATAAGTTATTATTGTTTATTAGTAAAAAGCCAATTAAATTAAACTAGAGTTACTCAAGATATTGGTCTTCTTCATATATGAGGTCCCACGATCAAAGAATATATTGACTATTCTGACTCCAGTGTATGTTGGGATGTTTCTGTGGAGAGGATAATTTACTGGTCGCAACGACCGCACAGCTCTGGTGTCAGAAATGTGTCTAGTTCTGTCACCAGTTCTGTTCTTTTTGGGAGCTTGTTCCAGTCACTGATAGTCCTTGGCAGCAACGAGCAGCTCCTGCATGGGTCACGAGGTTCAAGGAACTTCACTTTCCCCCCATACTTGGCCCGTGTTGGAGCTAACAATTGTTGCTCCATTTGTTACTTGGCCCGTGTTGGAGCTAACAATTGTTTACTTGGCCCGTGTTGGAGCTAACAATTGTTTACTTGGCCCGTGTTGGAGCTAACAATTGTTTACTTGGCCCGTGTTGGAGCTAACAATTGTTTACTTGGCCCGTGTTGGAGCTAACAATTGTTTACTTGGCCCATGTTGGAGCTAACAATTGTTTACTAGGCCCGTGTTGGAGCTAACAATTGTTTACTTGGCCCGGGTGAGAGCTAACAATTGTTGCTCCATTTATTACTTGGCCCGGGTGAGAGCTAACAATTGTTGCTCCATTTATTACTTGGCCCGGGTGAGAGCTAACAATTGTTGCTCCATTTGTTACTTGGCCCGTGTTGGAGCTAACAATTGTTGCTCCATTTGTTACTTGGCCCGGGTGAGAGCTAACAATTGTTGCTCCATTTGTTACTTGGCCCGTGTTGGAGCTAACAATTGTTGCTCCATTTTTTAAGCAACAATAAGACACGAAAGCCTCTTGTAAACAACAGCCTTTATTGCTAGAATATTTTATTACGAACTTTCAGGAGTCTGGCCCGATGTTAAGTTATGTGCCGTAATTTTAAACTAATCCTTCCGTAGATTAAATCTAACACAACTATTCTTGGTTATCTCCAGAAACTAATTTAAAAACAAAAGTGTGTCTGATCTCATGTACAGGTGATATTAACAAGTTAGATATCATGTACAGGTGATATTAACAAGTTTGATATCATCTACGGGTGATATTAACAAGTTTGATATCATGTACAGGTGATATTAACAAGTTTGATATCATGTACAGGTGATATTAACAAGTTTGATATCATGTACAGGTGATATTAACAAGTTTGATATCATCTACGGGTGATATTAACAAGTTTGATATCATGTACAGGTGATATTAACAAGTTTGATATCATCTACGGGTGATATTTACAAGTGTTAATAAAGCGCAACAGACAGATCGGCGCACATTTGATGAAGATGTGAGTGAGTCTAAAATATGGTTTAGAGGTGAGTAACAGTTCAATGCCAAATGGTGGGAAAGGGTGAATGAGTGGTAAGAGGGACGTCTTAATACTTAGGATTGGGGTGGGTGGATTAGGATTGTGAGACAGATATGGTCGGGATTATGAGACAACGTAAAACAAAGAAAGACACTGTGAAACAAAGAAGTGGCGGGGTTGTGTGTCAAAGAAGTGTGGACATGAATGGGACAAAGGAGATTAGGAATTGTGATAAAAAGTATTGGTGGGATCGTGGGACAAAGTAGTGGGGGGAGCAAGCTGTGATGTATGGTAGCTTTGTCCTCATTGAATATATTTGTCTGGTGGCTTACGTAGACGAACAGAAACCACTTCCCTCTCCAGCGCTCAGCAGTCTTTAACATTAACTTTTGTTTTACCATAACTGTCATGTTGTGACACAGAACAAAATACGACCATACAAATACAAAAGTAATAAGGAATAAGGAACTCCTTTGCGTTAAAAATTAAATAAATTCATCTTTTATTGCTAGTGACTTCCTACAGTAGCAGGTAGCAAAATGCTTACACAAATAAACAACATTTGCATAAACATAATCAGGTCAAATAATTTCACAAAGTACGTTCTTTATGTACAGGTTTTTTATGAATGAAACAATCATTTACTGGGGAAACAAACATCAGATTAGGCCAGCATTCAACCCAGAACGCATGCGCCTCGCAATCAACCAATGAAATAATGATATAATCACGTGGTCACATCAGGGGAGATCACTGTGGTTTAAATAATTCTTTCATTTCACCCAGACCATCAACAACTAACTGACTGACTGACTGTGTGACCAGGATGACCACAATACAATGGCCAGAAAATAAAGAAAAACTTTGTCCACGTGTTCATTCAACAAATCAACTCTGCATCAACACACGTAAAAATGAATCTTAAATGAACATTACAAAATTTTGTATTAATTAGCACCAATTCTTCTCACTTAAGAAATGCAAGCAACAAACACCAACGTGAACAATGCAGAGACATGTAACGGTGTGGGGGGGGGGAGGAGGAGAGGGGATATTGATATCTGTTTTAAACTAAATTAATTTTACATTTGTTAAAGCTATCAAAACAAATGGCATGTTTATCAAAACAAAAAGTAGGATGTGAGATCTGTTACAAGTATACCGATTCAAACACTAAAATAAATACATAAAGAGGAACACACTAAAGCACTTAGCCAGTATCTAACGCTTGCATCCTTTAGCCTTGACGTTTATACCAGGGCTAACAACGCTGGTTGGTCATGACGGGCCAGGGAAAGTTCACCGAAGACAGCTTTCAAAAGGATTTAACATTGGCGATCATACAGGATGCTACACAATCAAAAACCCCATCAGAGAGTTTTTCATACAGGACAATTGAACACGTTTTCTAGAAACAGAAATGAATGTTTCTATATTTAGAAATGAACAGATAATTAAGTAGACACCATTCACAGCCATCTTGACACTGTGGGTCGAAGTTTACATCAAAGAGAATTAAATTGTGATTAAAAAAAAATTAGAAGCACATACAAAGAACCACATCAACAAAAATTTGTTTGTATAAAAATAGCATCTGAGAACACGTGACCACACCACGTCAGTCACGTGGTTAGATGGTATATTACAAGTAATACCAATCTGAACTATGTACATTAAGTAAATCATTGAATTCAATATAAAACACAATGAGACTAGAAAGACCAGGTTTATCATGGGCATGTGGATCACTCCAGCGTACACAACAAACAGTTCCTGTTCAGACATCAACTTAGTCCAAAATTAGAGGGTAAAATAATATTTATCAATACATTTCAAAATTCAACCAAATTGCGGCTAACTCTAATTTCACACGCAGGTTTCTAAAAATTATTAATCTTAGTCTAAGGGTCATACAATTAAATTTCTTAATTTAATTTTTTTAGATGTCATTCAAGAAGGTTGATCTCCCCTCTTTCAGTCCAGCATAACAGGAAATGTTCGAGCCTCCATCTTGCTCAGTGCCTCAATGTTTTTATATCCGGTTTCCACTTGGTTACATCGTTTGCATTGACTGAGGGCAGCTGAAACTGGGCAGCGAAAGCTTGGAGTCTGCTGGGCAGTAGTCTGGAGGTCGAGTGGGCTTGTAGGTCATCAGGGATAAATGTCCTCCATCTGACATAAAGCCGGACCCCCATAAACAGTTCGTTCTTTCAAACACCCGGATGTTTACTTGCTCTTGGGCTCGTGACGTTTCATGTGGAGCGCGAGGTGGTCAGATCGGGCGAAGCTACGATCGCAGACCTTGCACCTGAAGGGCTTGGCGCCGGTGTGCTTACGTATGTGTCTGGTCAGCTCGTCCGAGCGGGCGAACCTCCAGCCGCAGGTCTGAAAGTGGCACTGGTACGGCTTCTCACCGGTGTGGATTCTCTGGTGTGCCTTGAGGTGGGAGCTTTTGGTGTACGCTTTTCTGCAACCTACGGGGAGAAATGATGAGGGAATAGGTTAATTTCAATGAAATAAACAAATTTAACAATGATTTTACTTTAAAGTGACGAAAGTGTCCCAATCAAAACCACTCGTGCTAATACTAAAGGACCACTAACCAAACTGATATCACAGGCATCGAAGAGTACCACGACCCTGTTATTGTTCGTAACTTTAGAGACACGGTCATGTGACGACAGACGTCACAAATCTTGATGAGTGATAGGATCTTGACAACTGGGCTTATAGACATGTGACCCGTCCGTATCGATACCAAACCCACTGTAGCATAAACCTTGTCCGATACCGTGTCTGACTCGGACCACTGGTTGGTTAGAGGACATTGACACAACGGCTCAGTGACACCTCGATACCATAGAACATACACACGGCTCAGTGACAACTCGATACCACAGAGTATAAATAACCTGTTCTCTAAAAGTTAATGGTCGCCCCCAGACCACGATTATTCGCCAGTGAATCATGTTAGAAAATAAATCTGTCGTCACGAATGGATCATGAGTGAAGAATGGCCGCCAGGTAAATAACTCCTCGGTGGTTACATTCCCACTCTCTTTAAATACTAGAAATCAACCCGTCATCTACAGATTAAAAAAAAAGTTTCTACTTCATTGACTAACTAAGAATATTTTTGTTCTAAAGATGGTTTCATTAATTCTACTTACTAGGGAAAGAGCAGTAATGAATTCGTCTTTTCTCCAGCTCTGGATTGTTCTTTCTGTTGTATTTGATTGTAGAGCACCCTGGGTGGGTCACGGGCTGTTTCCTGGGGCGGTCGTGTTTGCTGTGGCTGCTGGTCACCATGGAGACGGTGACGGGGAGGGATGAGGGGGCGGGGCTGAGCACCGGGCGTGGAATATGTTGGCTGACGCCGGGGTAGGGCGGGGGCGGGGTCCTGCGGACCACGCCCTCGTTGTTGGGACTCCCGGGCTGGGAGCTGGGCGGGGTCGGGTACATGACGGGCACGACGTGGGGGGCTGGGGAGGCGGAGGTGAAACCGGGCTTGTAATGAGAGTTCTGGGGTAGAAAAAAGGAGGCCCCGCTCGGGCTGATGCTGACCACGCCCCCACTGGTGAGTCCGGACTTCTGAACGATCACCTGACCACCGCTGGGGGAGGGGAGGGTTTGGCTGAATGTCGTCTTGGGATTAGATCCGTTAAACAAGGAACTTGATAAATGAGAACTGCATTCATTGTTTAGTCTGTACGATGATGGCGATGATGATGAAGTACTAAGTAGGAAAGAGTCTTCGCTCAGAAGTGACACGGGCCCAAACTGACAGGACGGCTTCTCCTCGCAGTCCACCGGCTCTGACTTGACAGGGAAGCCGGCGTGCCGGCCGTCGCACGCCACGTGATTGTCCACCATGTTCATGCTGGCGGTCAGGTCCTCCCACAACGAGTCCGAGGCCAGCACCGCGGCGTGACCGCTTCCGGTCCCACCGCCAGTAACCATGCTCCCGTTGACCAGCGTCGCCATGGTGACGTCGACGCTCGCCGACATGTCGAACACCGTTGAGTCGATGTCGAACACCTCCGCGGGCTCGTTTTCAAACGTGTCCATGTTGTTGGTGACGTCAGCCGGCTCTTGTTTGATCCAAGATTTGCCGGCGACGGGCAACAACTCCTCTGTACCCACCCCGAAGAACTCCTCCACCACAGAAGAGCTCGTGCGCCGGGAGAAGTCCTCGTTGAAGAGTGCGAGTTTCTCGGACGAGCTGAGCATCCTGGATCCCAGCTTCATCTGGCCCTTGCTGTTCAGGAAGTTAGGGGTCTTGGGGTCACCGAAGAACTCGTCGATGACGGATGCACTTTCCCGCCTCGCCTTCTTCAGATGAGCCGGCGTCTGCGGCATGTCTGATAGATACTTTTCCAAAATGTCGCCGCACACCTGTCGGGAGGAAGTAAAGAAAATCATTTAGTCTCGAGTCTATGAACAGTTTTCAAATGTGGGGTCACGGACACATTGAGGGAGACGACTGACTCTTGAGCCGTTTTTTTTCCCGGCATGCTCCGTGACCCGGGTCACGCTGTCACGTGACAGGTGTGGCTAGTTAATAAGCCCTCGGGGACGGATGGACAGCTCGTCTGCTGGTTTGATGATTTATGACACAGTTAACTTGATGTCGTCTGACAAAATGTTGACCATTAGCGCCATTACCGACCACGGGATAAAGTAGGCCATAATACGATTCTATAAAATTATGATTTGGTCCATGAAATACAAATTAAAATGGAGGAGGAGAGGGCAGAGTATTGAAATATAAAGGTAGCTAATTTAGATAAATAAAATAATTGCAACGAAACATTCATATGAGCTTCTAGAAACAAAAATGTGATTTTAAAATTCAATTCAACTGGGCACGTTCTATTGATTCTCATGTCTATTCCCCGGATCGTTCAAATATATATTTTTTCACTTATTGGGGGGGGGGTGTTAAATAGAATAGCACCATATCAAATCCATAAAACCTTATCACTGCTTGGAATGATCACGTGACAGGACCCGCAAATAGCTGCTACGACAACGCAATTTCATCATTTGTTCTCATAGCCCAGACTCGAACCTTATCTTTTGTGAGGCGATCTTTGCATTTAAAGAAAAACAACGCTAAATCCTGGGGGACTATTCCGGCACAACAGCGGCTAAAAATACACGTCACAAGGGGTGCTCCACTAGACCCACGTGCAAACATGTCTACACCGGACATTTAAACCTGACCGCTGCTGACCAGTTCCCGAATTACACGGGCCGCGGGGGTGGGTGGGGGAGGGGCGCATTGCGCAAACCTTAAATCATGTCTTTTTGAAACACGTGGAATAACCAGACGAGAAGGTCATCACGTCATCAACACTAAGGAGTAACTGATCTAACAGTGAAATGTAATATCAACACCCGCTTTATCAACATAAGCGTGACGTGTCTTGGAGTTGGTTTCCTCTATAACTATTGGGACACGTTTTTAACAAAGGTGCGTTAAGTATTGACACAAGACAAGACCGTATGTTTCAGAGACATGTGTCCCCCATTGACAAAAGTGAAATACCCGTATCTGGTGATCGTTTAAGCAGGAAAAAAATACTGTGTTTGTTGGGGGGAGGGGAGGGGGGTTAACCTCGCGACGTGATAAGGCGTGCTGCCTCAAAGTCAATTCATGTTATCAGTTTCATTCATGAATTCTGAAGGAAAACCAACAAGGTCGGGTTTCACAGAAACGTTACCCGGATATGACGTAGGCAGTCGGTTTAGGAGTGGGGTGTAAGACGACATTATGACTTTCAAAACTAGCAGACGACAAGGAAGAAAAGCTTCACGGCATATTATATTTAAATTTTTAATTATTGTCGTGTGCGACTTGGAATGGGTTAAGCGCGGAACCCAGCAGTCGTATACCATTGGGCATTTTAACAGTCGTTCTCTTCATGCTTACTCAAGCAGAGCGGTAGGCCCATTGACAAACATTGGCACCCTCCACCCTTTCCCTCTTCCGTAATCCATTTTCTGGCCTGTGGGTAGAGGACACGACCAGACATTCGAGTCAACAGCTGAGCTGTGCTGACGTAAAGGAACCACACACACACACACCCATTCATACCACCAACTCTGCATGCCTCCATTCATAAAGTTGTCATCAATGAAAGATCCTACATATAAACACTGACGACGTGCCCACTGCGCATGTCCATGTTTGGACTTAGGGACGGAAATCAACTTTGATATTTGAACGACATAACAAGATACCCGTATGTTATACGGTGGAGGCAGGGTACATCCACCACCGCCACCCCCACCGCCCAAATAGAAAGTTCATCTTTAGAAGCGAAGAAGCACATTTGAATCAAGTTTGTCTTGCGAGACGAAAATCTTCACTCAATTATGTCGCTGACTTGCCGAGAACCCGCTAGTATATTTGACAGACATGTTGCATGGCGGAGGGTACGTTTGACGGGCATGTTGTCCAGCAACATTCAGAAGACGTGACGCAAGATTTGTCAACAACTGATCTAACCGAAGATTCCCGCGCCGCTCCGTCCCCCAATCACAGAATCAGCTCCTGCGTAATGTTTGCCGGCTGCTCGAGTTTATCATAGATTCGAAAATCTATTCTTGGTCTATCCATCCGGGGTCGAAGTGACCCGTGGAAATAAAACAACACCTGTTTTCAAAAGGCTTTTGTTTAGACTTCCATCATCGGCGTACTGTCAGGCTCACAGCACAATTGTCGACCTGAGTGGGAGGAGAAGAACGTAAACACGCTGGACGGCGAGACCAAACTTGGAAGGTGTGTCAGTACCGTGTCACATTGTTACATACTGCACCGCCCACATTGTCACAGGGTTCGAATTTATAAGATGCACGACCACCCCCCCCCCACCAATTTTTTAAATTAAAAAAATAAAATTAAATATATAATAATCATGAATGGGATAAAATGAAGGTGAGTGGCTTCCGTTTGCTCGCGCGGTGTAAACATATCACAAGAAAGGATTAATCGTAGTTTGCCATTTTTATACGTCAACAATTTATGGAGTTACATTTATAGGGAAGCGTTTACTTTTTCTCTCCATATTGTTTTACTTTAATTTAAAAAAAAATCATTAATTGAAGACGATCGTGTAATCATACGATTATTGAGAATATTGTAAATGAAGAACAAACGCAATACATGTACTTTCAATTTTGACACGTTTCCTAAAGAGAATCTCTTTTATTTTTCTTTGGTTAGAAAACGTCTGGGCTTTAGACCATGAAATGAACCACCAACAGGGACACAATACGTCAATAAGTGACCAGACGACTAAAATAGCAACGTGTTGTCAGGGGCAGTGGGAAAAAAAAAGTAGGGCGCCAGGTTGTTTTCGACACCGGCGTAGCGATAGCAGCCGAGTCACAGGGCAAACAGTTCGGGTTTTCCCCACTTCGCAACGCAGTTCAGAGATGTACTGAGTCATGCGCCATACGTTAGCTGGATCACGATAGCGCGAAATTTGAGGGAAAACTGAAGCCGGCTACTGAATTTACACTTCCTCACATCTGGGGTACTATCCGTAGTTGTTTCCTCCCGACCCTCCTCTGTTTCATCAGAAATGTAAGTGACTTGATGTTATTGAGGTCGACAGGTCTATTGCAGCATAACTTATTTTATATATTTATTTTTTAATCGAGTTCCGTTTCCATAACTATCCGATGGGGCGGTCAGAGAAAGATAGAAAAAAGAGAGTTCGGGATGGGGATATTTTAAAACATACCCTTTCCCGTTTTTTTGTATTTCAAGTAACCGTGAGAATCTTTTTACCCGATGAGTTAAATAATTGATGAATAAATAAAGTGTGTGTAATATGGGCGGTGTGGGGGGGGGGAGGTTTAAACACTGGTACACCCCCACTCATTAAGTCTTCTCCCCCCCTGATCCTGCCAGTAAGAGACAACTCTACAAGCGACCCATTATAAACACATGTGCCCCTGGCGGAAGTGCAGGGCGCCCGCCACATGTAACCGTAGAACCAGGAGAATGCCAGGAATCTATGATGAATGAATGTCCCCCCCCCTCCTCCCCTGGTTCCGGGCATACCGCCATGAGGGTCGTGTAAGTCAGTTGAGACACGTTTAGCTCCCCTCGAGATTGTCCAATGTACACTTTAGCGAGAGATTAACACCCTCGCCTTCATGCCGGCTCGGGTTTATACAACGGTCATCCGAATTTTGTTTACAGTTTCGACTGAAACGTTTCACTGGTAATTGCCGGGGCCGATGTGAAAAGGCAACGGTCGGAATACGCTTTTTTGCAGTGAAACTCCGCGGTGATCGACTGAGTCCTGCAACCTACGGACGATTTGAGTAACTAACCAGTGGGTAATGAAACTACTGCTACTACTACACAAGTAGCTATGTGTCGTCATACAACAAGCATTCAAACATTATTCAAATACCACCCCCTAGAGTGTTGTCACAAGAAACTTTGATTTTAAAAAATAACAATTAACCGGTCGTTTGCCCTAAAAAAAAGTGTGTAACTTTGTGGGGAAAAAGGGGGGGGCGACAGAGGAAAGGGAAATTATCGTTAAATGCCGGGTATAAACCGTCGTGCGCGTGGGTGTACAAGCAAGGAGAGATCATTCCCGTACACTACTCACTGGGGTCACACATCTTTAGTATGAGCTCACCAACAATTTCATCTATTTTTAGACACCACCTCGCGGACTTTCAGCCGTTACCGCGGCACCGGAAAGCGTGCGCGCTTAAAAAAATAATAATCGCTTGGTAATGGATTCATTCCTCACATAGAGTGACGGCATCCGAGACAACTCTGGGATCAATGAGCCATTATTATCTCCCCTTGAGTTTAGTGTGTCAGTGCGGGCCACCGGCGGGTTTCTGACAATTAGATGACGTGGTGATTGCCCGGATACGGCTCGGCAAACTTCCGATTGTAAAAATATATATTAAATATACATAACTGGGTCATCGATTGAACCACTTACCAGAAAGTTCGATAGTAGAACGAACCCGTGCGCGTCACCTTGTTCACTCAGCGATAATATGAATGATAGTACAATCCCGTACTCAATCACAATCAACTTAAACTCACTGATACTGATTCACAATGGCAATCGCAGCGGTAAAATCTGTTTCCATCCTAATAACAAATCAGGTTCAAGTATTAGAGTTAGAGCCCCTTAGTTTTAGTCTAAGCTGTCTAATTTTTAATTGTAATAGAAATGGAGGTACACTAACATCAACTACATTAAACGTGAAGTGAGCTAATCCCGACGACTTAAAGATAATTATATACAGAATCTACAGTCCCCGAGGGAGAAAGTCGGGAAAGACGGGGAAAAAAAAATTGATAATACTGACTGACGGGTCAGAGGCGTGACTGGACACTTGGGTTGGTGTCACCCAGTGTCCAGTGCGGTAGCTCAGTTGTCTCCCTTTCATGACCAGCTCCGAGTCTATCAGTGCCAAAATAATGACGTACAGAATATCACACTTTGGTGCCACCCCTTATGACGGTGTAACCCGGTGCGGTCAGCACACTCACTTGACCCCCCCCCCACCCAGTGACGCCTCTGCAACTGATGGCAGGTGGGTGTTGACCCCATGTAAACCTTGCTTCGGGGCAAAGTGACACCAATGACCAGGTATGGGCTCTTCGGGGTGACACAACGGACCCTCATACGTGAAGTCACGTGGTAAATTTAACGGTTAGTTAGAGTTAGGTAATTAGGAAATGTATAAAATAATGTAAAATATCAATAATAATAATATAAGTATAATAAGTACTTCGAAAACTACTGTTGTCGTATGCCATTAAATAATTAAAATGTACATATTAAATAGTGCTTATGGGTATAGCATAATATACAGTATACACTTTAGTATTGTACAGTCGTAAAATTATTGTAACAAAATAGTTCAGAACACATTTGATAAAATTCAGTTAAATAATTAAATAGGCCTACTAGCATTATAGTATAGACGCCCACACATGGTGATAGGACCTAGAACTAGAGTGCTTCGCCCAGCATATCCCACTATCAAATTACAGTAACAGTAGACATCCGAACTAGCGTAGTCGGTAAGTAGTCAATAGTGCAGCACCAGGACATCCTGGTGTGTGGCGTGCATGCCCTTAGGACTTTGGAGAATACGCGCCGCGATGTGAGAAAGTAGGTGGGTGGGTCACCCCCACCAGCTCTTACCTTAACAGTAGATGTCAGGTGAAATTAAGGTAAATTGTGAGTTGAAATGAAGGTATGTGTCAGGTATATTATGACGGGATATTTTAACTGGGCGGATTTCAATTATTACATGTTTAACTTTCGAAATGAATCTGCTAATTGTTTACCATTATTAAAGTTTAAGTATTTTCTATAAATATCGGACACTTCATTAAAATATCAAGACATTCAAGAAGACCCAAACATTGCCAAAACTTAAGACTGAAAACACGAAAAGTCTATATTAAATTTACCAAACCTGTTTCTATACCTAGAAGTGGGTTTATCAAATTTGTAAGTATAATAAGATACAATTATTTTTTATTTTATTTTAAGTAACTCACATTTTGTCCTTCGTTTGAAATGAAAAACAAATCATCCGTATCGGGAACTATCTGATCATCAATTTGACCCGTCGAAATGACTGGAATATTCTGTCGTAACAGCTGAGCCATACCACGTAACGAAACTTGTGTCGGTTCGATATCACCCCACATATAAAAGTCCAATTCACTAGGTCCGATTGTAAGTATGGAAATATGCACCACCGGTTTCTTGCACACTCTCACTGAATGTTTGCACTGAATGAGGGTTAACTTGAAATTTGCTGCCTTTTCTAACAGTTGTTCGTTCCCGCGTGGAACCAGCTCGCGCCGCCCCGCGTCGTCGCTGTGTCGCCGCTTACGTTTTACTACAAATCTCCAAAGTTATGAATGAAAAAATATGGCGTCGTTTTCTATTAATAGTTGTATCGTCAGAAGAGGCGGAGCCAATGGGAAACGAGGTTAAGTTGTTTTTCTAGCCGAGTTTGAAAAAAGGGGCCAGATTTTTTAGTAAATTCAACAAAATCTATCAAATCATAATTTAGAAAAGTAAAGATTTTCCTTGATTGTAAGTTCTGTTAATAAATATAAACTTGTTGTTTAAATATTATATTTTTAATGAGTAATCTAGAAATGAGGTCATCGTTATATTTCAAAGTTGTTTACGTTTTCGAAGCTGGGGTACAGATTTACTACTGAGCAAACAAAATCGTTTAAAACGAAGAGCTATGACGCAAATCTCAGCCACTCGAGCAACAAACCAGTTGCCCTTTGTCCCCCACACATAAACACGTATTACAACATACAAAGGAAATTGTCGTGTTGGACATGGCGGATATCGGACAGTTATGTAATTTAAACCAACTTAAGTTTAAAAAACATCAACTAAAAAACTAATTGAAATAATAATTTTGATTAGTATTAAAATTTTAAAAGAACAAAAATATTAATGAGCCACTTCACAGAAAAAAAAGGAAATATGTTGAGAAGAGGTGAATTAACAAATATGAAATAAGAAGGCCTATATAAGCAGAAGTTTAAGAATCTAATTTAACGATGAAATGTTGATTTCAAATAGCCAGCCTCTACCACCCCAACACCATTCCATCCCAACTCAGAAAATATTCAGAGATCACAATAAGGTGTCATCGGTGTCAATATATTGGTTCTAGAATGATTTATTATTTGTGCTTGTTGGAACTTTAAATTGGTAGCTTTACTGATGATATAGTTATATAATTTTAATATATATATTTTTTATATATATTTGAAATTGTGCGCTTTGAGCAAAAGGGGAGGGAAAAAGAGGGTGCTTGTCCCAGATATAAACATCAGGGGGCGCCAAAATAGTATCAATGAACGACTGAATGTTTGTTATTGTCAACCGCTTCATATCCGTGTTGTAAATTGATAATACATTTCCCTACATGTACACATCTCCACGCTTCGTGCTTACGGATTAAATCATTAGGCGTTTCTCTTAAAAAAATTATATGCCAAAAAATCCATCAAAAAACAAAAATGAGGACGGTGACGTCAGTCACGGTGATGTTCTATAGAACACGTACGTCACTGGTACTTCTACATCCTCAACGCGATCCAGTGTTCGGAATATTACATTTGAAATAACCACTACCATCAGCACCAATGGAAACTGATCCAATTATAAAATATTGTAAACAATATCGTTCAAAATCGTTAACAATACATCATATAAATTATTCACATACTTATTTATTGATATTAGCATTATTGTGTCGGTCTACATTTGTTCAGTGATAACAACTGGTATCTCTGAGAACATTTAGGATTTAAGGAACAATTCAGAGACAACAACAAAAACAACAACAAAACAAAACAAGGGAAAAAACAACCACAACAACACAAAACAACAACAAAGTCAAGACGAACGATCAATGACTAGCAATTACCGGTTAGTATAATATACCATCAACTAGGCATACTTACATCACCAGATTTTTAAAAAAAATAGTTCGTAATTTTTTAAAAACTGGGTCACAATCCTACACCGGGCTTATCCCTATATCCCCCGTGTTTCATGTGGCCTCGGATAGACTCTTGAACTTGGTCCCAGCGTGAGAGTTCGCATCCCCACCCATATACACCCACACAGACAAGTTTTGAAAAACATTATGTTCATCAGACCAATAAAGGGGTGCATTAAAAGTTCTACGTTTCACACGTCATATCTAACCGCTACCATGTCGAGAGGTTCTTCACTCCAACCAGCACCGAGCAAATCAAAATATTTTTTCCTTACAATTCCTCTTTGTGCACCTCTTGACTTCTCGTCTTAATTTACATGTAATTACCATAAAATTAAGGCATGCATTATGCTGCACTGTTTTATCGGCCTGAGTGGGCCGCGCACCGAATGACCCCAGAAGTACGCGTCGGTGTGACGTGTGGACCAGATAAGGAGACGGTGTGTGTGTGTGTGGCGCTCAATGGTCTTGTGAAACAATTTCCTCAGACATCAGTTATACCAACAATTAATACTTTACATAACTACATGTTATTGTACTATTTATACTTAAGACCGACGAGTCCATTGCAGGGTTGGGGGGGGGTAGGTCTGTTAGACTTATGTTCGGGACAATGCGTTTTAAGGAAATATGTAATGGTTTTCATATTATCAGTGTGTTTCAGTACGATTTCATGGATAGCCATCCACATCAGTTATCCACAACTTCCATACCTCATCTTCACCACCCTACTCCCTACCCATGAAAATCACAGGTCTTAAAAGATATAACAAGACTTGGATTTTAACGTGATGTAAATAACACAGCGAGTAACGAGGCCATTGACGCTCAAGGAAAGGAATGACATCAGTCAGACACCATCATTTGTAAACAAAAGAGCTAAATCCGTAATGAAGGAGAAAAATAACCCGGAACTGTGTGGTCAGGACACGATTAAATTTCGCTGCTAATCACTTCTGTGCATTACTAGCCAAGTAGACCCAGTATAAAAACCGGTTTCCTTAGTTTGAAATGCTGGACAATGACGCACCTGGTCCTACACCGTTGGCTTACAGTAGGCTGTCGGATCTCGTCACGTGACTAAACGCGGCTTTTGATAAAGAGGGAAAATGTTCCATTCAAGTTTTAATTAGACATCTTCTATTGACTACATCTAAACTTTTGAAAGCTGCAACTCTTTTTATTTAAGAATTTTTTTTAAATTTAAAAACAAATAATTGCCGCTTAATCAATTCACTTCAAATCAAGATTAAATTTCCATTGAAGGTTGAATTTCTCGCACCATGATAGTTGTATGCAGTGCTTTTTCTCTATAAAAAAAAAGTACCGGAATGCATATTTAACACAACCTGAAAAGGCAGTAAGACCAAACCAGGGCCGGTCTTAGGCCACTGAAAACCTATTCGGGCGCAGTGGGGTGGGCCCCACACTGTCATAGGCCACGGCTATCTTAATTTTCACTTATTATCCTTATTAATTCCTTATCCCTACCCAAACTGGGCCCCGCGCAATCCGTTTCGCATACTAAGCCGCATAGCGCCCCGCAATTGCTAAGACCGACCCTGGACTAAACATTCCTGGTAGTAATATAAAAAAAGTCTATTATGGAAAAAAAGGTGTCGGAACGCCGTAGCAGGTGCATTAGCCTAGAACAAAAAGCACTGGTTGTATGGAAGTGCCATAAAATGATACTCTTCTAGGGCGGCATCTCAAATGCCACAATATTTCATCGACATATGATGTAAGAATGGCGTGTATGTAACAGCCGCATGCCATAGCGGGCCGTCCATAAAGTACGTCACGCTATTTTTGACCATTTTTTACCCCCCCCCTCCCCCTGTCACAAACTGTCACTAATCTTGGGGACCCCCCCCCCTCTAAAGTAAGTCACACTTTCGAAAAATATTTTTAATGAAAACCTAATAAAATATTTAATTTAATAATTAAATTATACTTCACTATTAAACTGTATTAAAATATAAAATTACCACTTAAAAGTAGGGATTGATGTACCGGATTCAAAATTTTGAAATCCGGCCGGAGCTGAATTTGGTCGGATTTATGAAGTGAAATCCGGCTGGAGCCGGAATTAGATTTGGTTAAAATGGCCGGATTCCGGATTTTCCGGATCCATTTAAATATATATATATATATATTATATATATATATATATATATATATATATATATATATATTATATATAAATTAGGGATCTAACGGCCAGCCGGATTTATGAAGTGAAACCGGCCGGAGCCGGAGCCGGATTTTTAAAAATAGCCGGATTTGCCGGAGCTGGAGCCGAAATCCCGTACAGCCCACTATCAGATTATTAAAAATGACTTTAATAGTAGAATAGTTAATTGTCAATAGTTTTCACAGTTATTCAATGAAACAGTAACTCAATCTGTATCGAATTTGAAAACAAAAATTTCACAAATTAGACTTGACAAGTATATAATACACATCATTTATCTGCTACCTTTTCATTTACAATGGATGAGGTCAAGTTTTAGATAATCTTTCCGATTGTGCATTCTATTGACTATTGACACTGGATAAGAAGTAGTTTAGCGAAACTTAACCTCAACCAGTGATTAAATAATTAAACTTCAGCTCGCTAGCTTACGAGGAAGTGGGTTAAAAATTGATCCAAAGTTTTGGCGACAAGCAAGGGTGCAAGGGTTCAAGGGTGCAAGCAAGCAGACACCACGAGTTAATATAAAGGATTTAAAAAGGAAACAAAACAATTTGACTAAAAAAAGACTATAGTTTGACAAATTATGTGACCAACTCTTTTACTATATTGAATCTGTTTATTATGGTCCTATAACTTATGTTTCATTCAAAAATATTCACTGGACATAATCTTACAACGGTGAAGTGAAGTGTTCATCCATAGTTACGACTGACATGACATCAATCTTTCACCATCATCGTTTCCTGGAAGGATAATTGCAGACATATCAACTTGTCCTCATCTAGCCACTCAACAGCCTCTGTATGTGCATTATCTCTTCTGGCAATAACTCCCATAGGTTCTCTTTGCCTTCTAGAAGCGTTTCCCAAAGGACGGATGCATTTTATCTGAGTTGATTCCTGAACAGTTTGGGTTGGTACATTCTCCTGAGTCCGAGCTCTTTGTTGTCCTGTATTTTTCTTCAACATTGTTTGTGAGGGAAAATATAAGTGACATACTTTGCAAAGTTGATCAAATAAGCTGGTAATCATATGGTTGTACTTTGAAAACTCCTGTTGATCTTGGCATAATGTCATCAAATTTGAGAGTTTGTGCTACAAACAAGGAAGGACATTTATGAGAATCTGCATCTGCTCTTTCTGAAGCTTTGAGTCCATCAACTATTTGGTTGATTGGGATTGGAGGAGGGGAAGAATCTTGAAGGTAAAACGTTGAAATATGAGCTTCTTACTTTGTCGCAACATTTTATGTCCTGATATTTCACAATTTAAGTGAAATATTGGCTGGTGCGAACATGATTGTCAAACCATTCCTGACCCTTCGATATCAGTCCCGCTGCATCTAATAAAAAATAATGAACACATTCAGGGGATACGCATTTCTACGCATTTCTACGCATTTCTACGCATTTCTACGCATTTCTACGCATTTCTACGCATTTCTACGCATTTCTACGCATTTCTACGCATTTCATGCTATTTTGACAGAAAACTTATTCTAATGTTTCACAAAATTTTTGAATTTTTTTTAAAAGCTATTTAAATTGTACTAAAAAAATGTAAATAAATTAGAATTTTTTTTAAAAAATGTGTGACATCACACATGGCCTGACCATCCCTCCCCCCTGTCATAAAGTGTCACACTTTCTTACACCCCTCACCCCTCGGAGCGTGACGTACTTTATGGACGGCCCCTAATATGTAACAGCCGTATGCCGTAGCACGTAACAGCCGTATGCCGTAGTATGTTACAGCCGTATGCCGTAGTATGTAACAGCCGTATGCCCAACAGCCAAAAGCTCCGTTTCCAAGCTCGACTTTACAGCTGTAACCGTGACAATGTATGTCCGGACCCAACGGTCAGCAGGTAAACACGAGCAGAGAACAAAAATAACGTGATTTATGACAGGTGAGTGTTTCCACTTCTCAAAACAAGCCGGTAGTCGTTAAACGGTTCCTGGAACTCATCGACAGCAGTGACGTCACGTAGAAGCTTTCCGTTTGGAAAATACGCAGTGACGTTGAAGAGCTTGACTGACTTTAGGCGCACGTGCTAGTACAGATATTTTGACGTTATTTATTTTATTTATTTGTTTATTTTTGTTTTGGGGTTAGAGGTTGGAGCAGGTGTGTCTGCTCGCGGCAGCAAGAAAGTTTCAAGTACACAAAGACATGACACTGACATTGATCAATTGATCATCCTTTAAGTCTGACAATCCAACAACAGCTTATGTACATGTGTAGGTAAATCTCGACTTAAAACGACCCCATGTTATTTTCTGGTTCCGGTTAAAGCCGAAACAAAATATGAAAACTAAACTATTTTGACGGAAACCGAAATATATCATATCGCACAATATTTTAACATATTATCGCATAATTTTTAAAAAAAAATATGTGAAAAAATTGAAACTTTGAAATGCGTAATTGTTTCTGGATTTCGGATTACTTGCTTAATTTTAAAATATTCTAATGTTATAATAAAGTAATCGGTAAGGCAGAAAACCACACTGACGAAGCTGGACTTTGTGAATGTGTCGTTAAATATGCCATTTTCCAACTAGTTTGTATACTTTAAATAAAAAAAAATATAGATATAAAAATGTTTCCATCCCCAGGGACTATTTGAACGTTTTTGTTGCGAGAGTAACTGTTTGCTTTTAGGTGCGCGGCCGCATAGATATCTGACCAACGCCGTGCAGCAGTTTAGAGTTACCACGCTGCAAATTTGGTAAAATATTGCACAAAAATGGATGCTGAGAAACTTTGCACTGAGTTTGTTTTTTTTAAATTTATTTTTACCTTGCACTCGGACCGACGAGCCGTAGAGGGAACATGGGTGTGAGGATACAAGAGATCACCTGGAATGATGAATCAAAGTTATACGATAAGATCAAGACTTCCAACAATAACGACCATCGGTTTGCTGGATGACAGACAGGTTGACAGTATGACGTCTGGCATATTACCAAAAGCCTAGCTTAAATTTTTTCGGAACCGAAGAATTAAACTGAAAATTAATTTTCTGTTTCTGTCCAAACAGAACGGATGTCACACCGAATCTAAACCGAACTTTAGTCGCATCAGTGGTGAACAAATGTGACATAGGTGTCATGAGAATTGTCAAAATATACGTTTGTATTCCACCTTGTAAAAACGCACAAGGTAGGCTTCCCGCAACGATTACGTAGACACCAGGTGTGAGGGGCTGGAAATTGGACAAGCTTTTGTACGTTATAATGGATATTCCCATTCCGGATTTGGTTGAAATGAAAGCTGCACGCAAATTGTTGTGGGGATACGTATTTTTGTCCCAGGAGAAGACAGAAATCATTAATATCGTTACTACAAATAATGTAGGACTAACGCCAGTCTCAAAATGTAGGACTAACGCCAGTCTCAAAATGTAGGACTAACGCCAGTCTCAAAATGTAGGACTAACGCCAGTCTCAAAATGTAGGACTAACGCCAGTCTCAAAATGTAGGACTAACGCCAGTCTCAAGATGTAGGACTAACGCCAGTCTCAAAATGTAGGACTAACGCCAGTCTCAAAATGTAGGACTGACGCCAGTCTCAAAATGTAGGACTAACGCCAGTCTCAAAATGTAGGACTAACGCCAGTCTCAAAATGTAGGACTAACGCCAGTCTCAAAATGTAGGACTAACGCCAGTCTCAAAATGTAGGACTAACGCCAGTCTCAAAATGTAGGACTAACGCCAGTCTCAAAATGTAGGACTAACGCCAGTCTCAAAATGTAGGACTAACGCCAGTCTCAAAATGTAGGACTGACGCCAGTCTCAAAATGTAGGACTAACGCCAGTCTCAAAATGTAGGACTAACGCCAGTCTCAAAATGTAGGACTAACGCCAGTCTCAAGATGTAGGACTGACGCCAGTCTCAAAATGTAGGACTGACGCCAGTCTCAAAATGTAGGACTGACGCCAGTCTCAAAATGTAGGACTAACGCCAGTCTCAAAATGTAGGACTAACGCCAGTCTCAAAATGTAGGACTAACGCCAGTCTCAAAATGTAGGACTAACGCCAGTCTCAAAATGTAGGACTAACGCCAGTCTCAAAATGTAGGACTAACGCCAGTCTCAAAATGTAGGACTGACGCCAGTCTCAAAATGTAGGACTGACGCCAGTCTCAAAATGTAGGACTGACGCCAGTCTCAAAATGTGGGACTGACGCCAGTCTCAAAATGTAGGACTAACGCCAGTCTCAAAATGTAGGACTAACGCCAGTCTCAAAATGTAGGACTAACGCCAGTCTCAAATGTAGGACTGACGCCAGTCTCAAAATGTAGGACTGACGCCAGTCTCAAAATGTAGGACTAACGCCAGTCTCAAAATGTAGGACTAACGCCAGTCTCAAAATGTAGGACTAACGCCAGTCTCAAAATGTAGGACTAACGCCAGTCTCAAAATGTAGGACTAACGCCAGTCTCAAAATGTAGGACTAACGCCAGTCTCAAAATGTAGGACTAACGCCAGTCTCAAGATGTAGGACTAACGCCAGTCTCAAAATGTAGGACTAACGCCAGTCTCAAAATGTAGGACTAACGCCAGTCTCAAAATGTAGCAACTATTCGGTATATTTATTGTGTAGCTTTTGTGTCAGCAATAATTTTCATATAAACATGTTTCTTTCTAAATTGACAACAACAACCAAATTAAATGTAAAAACATTTTAATTTAAAAACAAACACAACAAAATTTCCCCTTTTTAATTTCTCTAAATAGCTGATAACCGGCTGGCGCGTACATTAACATTAGCCAATCAAAAGTCGCGAGCTGGCTGCAGAATTGTGATTAATCTTATCACACTCGGATTATACACGCGTCACAATGGAGCGCCACGCAAGTCTCTTCAAAGTTATCTCTCTTGTCTTGTCGTGAATACGTCATGAATGTTTCTTCCAGCGGATCTCACACTGGGACACGTGTGTAACTATTATATATGTTTCTCTTTAGTATGCGTTCTCACAGTACATAATCTTGTGCACAATAATCCACTGAAGAACTTGTTTATACAAAACAACTTTAATATATATACTATGTACACATAAATATCATTTGAGGTTATACAACGTGGAAATCTTGAGGCGCACACATACCCTACCTCCTTCCTTGCCGGAAGTCTTCTAACAACTCCTCGCCCAACACTTTCAACCAATAGGAATGCTCCTTTCTTCCCGCGTCCACCATACACGTGACCTTACGTCACAAAATTATGTTAATCACATGTGACAACGTGTACCCTGAGGTTATCTGGAGACTATAGTATTGTCTTATTCTCTTTTAGACTAGTTCAGCCATGTTCGATAGGGTAATGTAACACAGTCACTGCAATTTTAGTTCCAAAACAAGAACATTGCACAAGGCGAACGTTTAAATATTATATTTAAATTACAACAGAATTAACTATTGTTCATTGATATATAGCGTGTACCTAGTGTTTAAACAAAAATATGGGGAAAAGTCGCCTAAGTTTTCGAAAAAAAGTGATGCTATCTGCCCCTACCCCCGTCCCAAGCTCCATCCGCACCCATTTCCTAGGTCAATAAATCCTGATACAGATGTTGACAGGAATGACCAGGACGTTTCTGTCCATCAGTCGTAGAGAACAAAATGAAATCTCAGAATAAAGCACTACAAGAGACTTATTCTCATCAGTGATTCATTTTTGTTTTCCTACTCGCCGGCTTTTAAATTTATACAACTTCATTTTGGACTCAACACATTTCGAGAAGCATTGAAATGTGAAATCATATACACATTTCGATTGCAATTACCGGAGTTCGTTATAAAAATTTTATATTAAAAAAAAACAACAACAACCGAACAAACAAACAAAACTGGCCCTTTTTATGACGTCCATGGCCACTTGAAGCAGATATATATATATTATAGGTCAAGCCAGGGTATCTGGTAGACGGGAACAGTGGATTCTAACGTAAGTCACGCGGTGCAATGGCTTTGTCGTAATTTGTGTATCGGACGTCATGAGAGAATGACAACCTCTTGGCGTTAGCGTCACGTGACCGAGTAGCTACGTCACAGGATGAGAACAAATAAAGGAGTTATCTACCCGGGGTATGTAGTTTCGAGAGGGTCGGGATGTGGGGTGGGCACACATAATGTTGAGCTTTTTAAAAAAAATGACCTTGAAATCATCATGTCAGCTTGGCATTGACAGAATCAATTTGACCACGTGATCTGCTTGGTTTATACGGTATTTATACCAAATACACAATTAAGAAAATTAATAAGAGCAAAAAATTAAAAACTAAATTTTTAAAAAATTATTTTAAAAAATGTTTGTGTTATCCGTCGAAAATAGGCAATAGCCATTTTAATTATCGAATAGTTGCCGAGTACATCTGTGATGTTGCTGGGCAATTCTGTTCTGTATACGAATCTGTCATGTAGCTAAGTCTGTATAGAGAAATATATACACAGTGACTGGGTCTATTTGTCACGTGGCTGAGTCTGTCAGTCTTGTGGCTGAGTCTGTGCTAATCAGACTGATTCTATCACGAACATTCCTTTTTAAGTAGGTGCACATGGGGATGGGTGGATGGATGGATGGATGGAAGGATGGCTGGATGGATAGATGGATGGATGGATGCATGGATAGATGGATGGATGGATGCATGGATGGATAGATGGATGGATGCATGGATGGATGGATGCATGGATGAATGGATGGATGGATGCATGGATGCATGGATGGATGGATGGATGGATGGATCCATCATTTCGATTTACTAAGTTATATCGGGGTTTTCTGGCTTGTCTTTGCTTTGGTGACAACTGCTTGCATATTTGAGTTATTGGCCTTGTTTAGACGAGCTTCCACTGTTTGTGTGCAGACTGCTCCACATGTCAAGTTAAATGCTTGACCATTTGAAAGATGAGTTGCGCGTGTTTTCAAAATATATTTTTAAACCGCTTGCCGTGGCTGAGTTCGGCCTGAGGTATTCGTTATGACCAGCGGTCATCTGAGAGTCTTGACACTCATCAGTACGGCACATTACGTTGAATCTGTTCTAAAACATTTGGAAGTACCCAATCTTCTGGCATCGTTTAAGTGTTTCGTGTAAGAATTACTTTCAGTTTAAAATTAAAAAGGGCGCTGAATGTGTGGAAAATACCTCGACGTCTGGGAGGGACCTGTTCTTGTCATTTGATGTGGCCGCCCAGTGTAGACATTTATTTTGTATTGTCTTCAGAGTCATTCTTGTCTACACAAGAGATCTCCAAAGGACGATAGAGCAGGTCAAGGTCAAGGTGAGTGACGTCATGGAACGTGACCCGCCTCGTGCTCCCTGGCGCCGTTCAAATGGGAGCTAATATTTGTCACCCCCTCCTCTCCCCTGACCCCGAACGAATATTTGCCCTATTAAGTCAATGGTCAGTTTCGTCTGTCCATTGACTACCCCCCCCCCACCTTGGGCATGGCGCTTTCCGACACACACCGCATCCCTTCATCATGATAACAGGACAGTAAAGACCCTCACCCCCTCACCGCAGACCCCTGGCTGGCTGCCGGCTAGAGCTCTACTCGACTAGGGCCATCAGGGTGGTCAGTCCCCGTGAATGCCCAGTCTGGTCAAGATATCGTGTTTCACGCCCGATGAAGCTGCTATTTTCCTCACAACTACGGGAGGTAAAAGGAGGGTCAGCAGCAGACGTTCAATGCGTGCTTGAGGCGAGATGGAAAAGTCCATCCTGCCCCCCCTCCCCCACCAACCTTCAACACTTTGTGTTTCAGTAATTATTATTTTTTAAATTTGTTACTTAAAAGTCCGTAACGCAAACATAACAGGGTGATTCTTGTAGATACAAAAAAAGTATCAATTAAACAACCAGTAAAAACAAATTTTGCAAAATTTCAGCTCGATAACATCACGGGAAGTGTGTCATCGGGGCGCGGTGGTCGAGTGGCAGCGCGCTCGCCTGGCGTACTGATGGTCACGGGTTCGAAGCCTTGTGAAGGCAAGGATTTGTTCCCGGGCCTAGGGGGTCCCTGAGTCACCCAGCTCCGAATTGGTCCCTAACACTACGGTAGTTAGGCGGCTGGGTAATGCGTGGAACCCACAAAGCCGTGGCCTGAGAACGCTGCATCACTTGCCAACAGATCATCTGTCATGGTCTGTGGACGCAATTATCTTCTGCATAGAAGGAGCGTCTGTATAGATAAGATAAGATTTTCGACTTTTGTTTTTCCGCCTGCCCGACGACGAACGACAGAGAGAGAGAGAGTCAGAGAGACAAGATTTCGAAGTTAATATAAGGGATTTTAAAAAACATTTGACATTATTGGGGCTCTGCCACATGGTGTGTGGGGGTGTGGGGTTCATGGCAGGGAGGGGACGGGATTGGGAGGTGTGGCACAACACCCGATACAAAGAGCGCAACCTGGGGTCCCCAAACTATAATAAGAGTGAACACAAAGCCAAAGACCGCGACGATAGCCAACCTTGAAAAAAAAACTCCAGACCAACAAAAGGTTTTCCAGTTAGAATGGACAATGGTCAGTCTAATGTTTGGCACGGCGAACTCTGGAGGTCTGCTCCACAATAATTGGTTGTTAAAAAACCTTTGAGGACTTTGCAGCGATACAACCAGTTCAGCCTGGCTGATTTCGTCTTCCATCGTGGAAAGGGTAGGGGAAGGGGGGGGGCATTATTTATATTAAAAGTGCTATCAAAAGATATTTGATGTCTACATTATTACAGTTGTTGTTTGTTTTTTAAATTAAAAAATTAACATTAAAATACAGTTTTAAAAATATGAAAATAAATAAATACTTTTGGCTAAAAAAATTAAATAAAATTTAAAAGTTGGCTTTTAACAAAAAAAATTTTAATATAATTTTTTTTATAGTTATTCATATACTTTTCCCCCACAACAACTCAAATTACCATATCCGCCTTAACTGGGACAGAATTATATTAATGGGCCACACGCCTTGCTTATCAGGGCCGAGCACCTCTATCACGTCTGTGGAGCTAATCTTGTCTGCGGGTTGCCTACCCACGACGTGGTGTCGTAACCCTGGGTGGAATGAAAAGGGTGAAGTAGGGGCGGGAAGAAGGGCCCCTCCACCGGGTTGATTTACCGGCGCGGGCAAGGTGTGAGGTGACCACCGGTCATCACTGTTTGCCACGGGGGGTCACTCGTGTCTCGGGGAGGTAATCACCGCTTAGCTGATCTCGTTGGGCGCAGAGCAAAGAAATGACACCACGGGTGCTCCCCCCTTACCCGTCGACCTCGGCGGTCGCCATTGTTGATACCCCGAGGTGACGGCCTCTTTCAAGTCATCGCTGACCACTCGGGTGGACCTAATCCGTTTCCGGTGTATCCTGCTGGAACAACCTACCTTCACTTGCTCAGAGGTGCCGTCTGTTCAACAAGATAAACGACCGATTTAAATCAAATGATAAGCTCCCCCCTCAATGCTGATAAGCGGTCCTAGAAGATCCGCCCTGGATGTACCACCTTGCCATGAACTGACAATTAAACTGAGGAAAAGTTGCCGGTACTTTAATCTAGATTCTAGATGCCGCCAATGTTAAAGGCAGTGCTGCTGTGGTACCACATTTCAAGGCCAGACATTAAAGTATGTCGGCCCCCCCCCCAAAAAAAAATCACAATCGCAAAAACATCAAAGTTGTTTCACAGACACATTGGCGGTGAGACGGTAAGACTGATGATTCGATCTCAGATATTTGAAATGTCGGGCTTAAAATACTGGTTACAAGAGGCTTTCAAACTCGCTCTACGGGTTTTTTTGTACTTCACTACCATAACTACGATGTGCTTTGAGTGGGCAACTAATAAAATGTAAAGTGATTGGGAAAAAAGTGCAGTACTAAGAAAATAACAAACGCCCCTTCCTGTAAAAAATTAGATGAGATCCTCCCCTCCCCCCCACCCTCATCATTGACGTCACATGAAATGAGGTAAACATTTGTTGATGTAGTCACCAAACCAGTTGGTGTCGTTGTTGCTGCCGTCCATTTGTTGACACAAAGACTGTTGTTTACCGCCAGAAAAACAAAAATATATTCTGCACTATTGTGTTTGTGGCGCGCGTTGACCTCACCAAAAATCGTCATACTTGAAGGTCATACTTGAAGGTCATACTTGAAGGGCGTCACTCGCCGCTCGTGCCGCCCAGAGCCAGGACGCTCGGGAGGCGAGTTTATCAGAACTTAGCAGACGGACGGACCATCCTTGTGGTGACTTCCGGTTCTCTCTGTCATCTCCTCTTGAGACAATGACCCGCGACTTGCGATCTTTTGAGTGGCTTTGTAGCGTCTCGTCCTTACGTCATCATAGTTTGTTGGTATTTGGGTTTTGTGAAGGTTAGGTTTAGGGTTAGGGTTAGTGTTAGGGTTAGTGTTAGGGTTAGGGTTAGTGTTGTTGACAAAGTATCAGAATACAAACTTGTTTTGTTGGCATTTCTGTTTATCGCTACTATTATGTATGAATGTTTTCCAAAACCATACACATTCCGGAAAAAAAAACCTTTGTCTGAAAAGACAACCTTAAAATTACAACAAATGCGTTTGGTACAATTCGTTTCAATATTAACAACAATAAATTCAAGATGTTTATGAAATAATTTTTTGTAAAACATTTTGAAATTCAAAACTCGCACGTAAAATATAGAGCATAGGCGTCCAGCAAAACTAGAAGTCTAGCTAATCTAGCTAGTCTAGCAGTCTAGCTAATCTAGCAGTCTAGCAAATCTAGCAACAACAGGAATCTAGCAATACTAGGAATCTAGCTAATCGAGAAAATCTAGCAATACTAGGACTTTATTTTAAAAAAAACTAATAACCAATTGTTGAATATTTTCCGTGTAAAAGCTGTAGCTCCTACCGTTTAAAAAATTAAAAGCCTACTTCACCCACGGGGTGGGGTGGGCAAAGAAAAAAGTAAAATAACATCCATCCTTAAAAAATAAATAAATATAAAGTAAAATAATAATAAAACAAAAGGTAATACACGTAATGTCTACTGCAGTAGTTATCAAAGGGTGGGCGGTTGGCGTCTGCTATTTTCTGTTTATTTAAAAAAAAACAAGAAAAATTAAAATTTAAAAAATCATGTGACAGGTGTCATAATGAAATGGGAGTGGTTATTATTTTTTTTTAAAGCTGGAAAAAAAGGAAAGGTGGGGTGGGGGGGGGGTGGGGGGGGTAACGATAAATTGAGCAACTGAGAATACAAGAATAACATAAAAACCAGGTCAAGGTCATAAAAACAAGAAAGCATGAACTCGGTCAAAGTCACATCAAGAGCATCTTTGTTTGCTAGCACTGACGTGAGCGTTTTTGTTAGGCTCTGTATACTCTGTGATCTGGTAATTGTATGACCAACAAGGACAGGCTACAACTCAACACATCTCCAACAACATCATGACACTCTATATGTTTAATATCATCCAACTCTTTAACGATGTGCTTCCACTCACAACATCATCAATCCTCTAACGCAGTGCTACTCAAAGTGGTGGTCCGCGGACCGGTGCCGGTCCGTGGAGCATCTGCCGCCGGTCCGCAGAACTTTCAAGAGAGGACAAATTAGACTAACCCTAAAGAATATGTCTATTTTTCGTCAATAATCACATAGAATATAACAGATAAAATAAAATAAATTACATAATGCTTACGCTTCAGTACAGGTAAAATAGTGCACCGGTCCCTGGAGCAATGGAAAACAATTCTAGCCGGTCCGCCATGCTAAAAAGTTTGAGAAGCACTGATCTAACGGACAATCGATTCTTACCGTAACTACGTCACGTTCACTATCTCGCGTCATATCCCTCCATGTTACGTCATAACTAAAAATGTGTTCAATGTATGGCTGTTATCGATTAATTTAAATTTAATAGTTAACTTTTGAAAAATTAACAATTAATTAATCGATAATTTCGATTAAAGCCAAAAATAGAAATTTATGACGTCATTAAACTGAAAATTTCAAGGGAAGTAACAAAAAGTGGTAGTTGACTCTTTATTTTATTTTATTGAGTTATTTCCCCTGTCTCAAAGACATTGAAAATTAAGAATATTTTGAACTAAATTTTATGACAATGTGTTGATACTTGATCGGATGTTTGTGCTGAAGGTGGTACGTCAGCGATGTATTTGATCCTTTAAAAGAGAATTGTTTATGGCAGTGAACACAGTAAACTTTTACACCATCTTCGATTTTGCCATCCGCAATTAGCTTAAAAACAAAATTTTCGCTGAACTTTCCAGTTATATGTTTAAATGTAACTGCGCTGATGCGTTCAGCCATTTTTTAGTTGACGTCTGCCGGTCCACATAAATTAATAAAATAAATTATAATATTACGCGGGAGAAGGTTGCACTTAAAAAAATATATACGTTTTTATTAATTATTAATAATTAATTATTTATTAGCAAAAATGTTGAAAATATTATAAATATTTTTTTAAATTTTAAACAAATTTTTATCGATTAAAATAATTTTAATCGATAAAATTTTTTAACGATTAATCGAGAAATTAATCGTTAATTTCCGCAGCCCTAGTTCAATGTAATGCGCACCGCGCAATAGATTAGCACAAACATTAACAGATCGGGAAAACCCAATTAACCTATAATATTGTCCCTGACAGTTTTTTTAACCACACTAAAATAAAGCCACATTAAAATAAAGCGACGACAGTTCAACTTGAAGCGATGTAAGATTAATTGATCACATACTGAGACGTAATACATATTTAAGACCAGCTAATATAAAAACTGGCAAAGGCTAATTAATATAGAGGTGACATGAGGCTAAACGATTAAAATAACTTATGTGACCAAGGGATATATCAAATTGTTACGTATACAGATATAAAAGTTAACTAAGTGATTAATTAGTGTGTTATGCCTAAGGCTTATCAGAACTGGCTAACGGCTAAGTAATATACAAAGGACATAAACTACGTGATATAAAACTTAGTGATACGAGTTCTGGTGATTATTAGACTGGATAATTTACTAACGACCGGCTAAGTGCTATAAGACTGGTTATGTGATATAAGACTGGTTATGTGATATAAGACTGGCTATGTGATATAAGACTGGCTATGTGATATAAGACTGGTTATGTGATATAAGACTGGCTATGTGATATAAGACTGGTTATGTGATATAAGACTGGCTATGTGATATAAGACTGGTTATGTGATATAAGACTGGCTATGTGATATAAGACTGGTTATGTGATATAAGACTGGCTATGTGATATAAGACTGGTTATGTGATATAAGACTGGCTATGTGATATAAGACTGGTTATGTGATATAAGACTGGCTATGTGATATAAGACTGGTTATGTGATATAAGACTGGCTATTTGATATAAGACTGGTTATGTGATATAAGACTGGCTATGTGATATAAGACTAGCTATGTGATATAAGACTGGTTATGTGATATAAGACTGGCTAAGTGCTATAAGACTGGTTATGTGATATAAGACTGGTTATGTGATATAAGACTGGCTATGTGATATAAGACTGGTTATGTGATATAAGACTGGTTATGTGATATAAGACTGGTTATGTGATATAAGACTGGTTATGTGATATAAGACTGGTTATGTGATATAAGACTGGCTATGTGATATAAGACTGGTTATGTGATATAAGACTGGCTAAGTGCTATAAGACTGGCTATGTGATATAAGACTGGGTATGTGATATAACTGGCTATTTGATATAAGACTGGCTATGTGATATAACTGGCTATTTGATATAAGACTGGGTATGTGATGTATGACTGGCTATGGGACACGAGCCTGGCCAAGTGCTGTAACAACTGACTTAAAACACAGTAAGCTCTAGCCTCATATTTTATTCGTTATTAGCTAATTGGCTAATAACATCCGTATCATGAAAGCCATGAACAAAAACAAAACATCAGATTCTGTTAGTATAGGAATGATATAGGACACTGTAAGTATAAAGACGAAGCAAAATGCTTCGACAAAAAACAAAAGTACATGTATATGTGGCTGAACTTTGACCCCATCTTCGTGACATATGACAAACTGTGACGATGACTCCGAATTGAACCGTGCTCGCCAAGGAACATGTCTTCCAAGCCCACCAAACACCAACCCAAACATCACAGGGAACAAAAGTACCAACTCAAACATCACAGGGAACAAAGCACCAACTTAAATATGACAGGGAACAAAAGCACCAACCCAAACATCATAGGGAACAAAAGCACCAGCCCAAACATGACAGGGAACAAAAGCACCAACCCAAACATCATAGGGAACAAAAGCACCAGCCCAGACGTGACAGGGAACAAAAGCACCAACCCAAACATCACAGGGAACAAAGGCACCAATCCAAACATCACAGGGAACAAAGGCACCAACCCCCCCCAAAAAAACAGGGAACAAAGGCACCAACCCAAACATCATAGAGAACAAAGGCACGAACCCAAACATAACAAGGGAACAAAATCACCAACCCAAACATGACAGGGAACAAAAACACAGGGAAAACCCAGGACAAGCGGAGATGGTGATTGTAAGCAAACAGCAGAAGATGACCTTTAGCACAAGGCTGGCTTTCGGTGCGGCCCGAGTCAGTCTGCAGACGCTCTTCTCACCTTATCTACATGTCTGCTGAACCAATCGCTCACCACCTCGTGACGTCATTGGCCTGCGCGTACAAAGTATATGATTTTGTTTTTTCTCCTGTTTTTTTTCTCTTTTAAACTAGTTATTTTTTGAGGGCGAAAAGAAAGCATCTTAATTTTGTTTTTTTAGTTACCATATCGCGTTTAGGCAGTGCTAGGATAGAAGGAATCCGTTTGCAATTCTCGGAAACGCTTGATAACTTAGCGTTACAATACTTTGTGTTACCTATATGCTAACAAAGGTTCACAGGCCTGTATAACAACTGTGTCGCTGATGGTGTTTTATTGTTTGTTATGATAGTCACCAGTCACCACGTATAATGACGACGCATAATGACGACGCATAATGACGACGTATAATGACGTATTATAAGGACTACGTATAGTGACGACGCATAATGACGACCGACCTTAAAGAAAATTTATGAAATAAAGGTTTCAAACGCCTCAATAAATAAAGCGAACAGAAGAACGCCGCCGGTAAGTTAAGACACACTTATTCTCTGCGTTAAAATTGTCGATCCTTTCGTGAGCAGTCATCGAATAACGAGCCGGTATTCTAGATGAATTATTTGACGCTATCATTCTAAAAGTGAAATTTGAAATAGTCTTCTAACCACATCTATTTATGCAGAGTTATCCTTCTTGGCCCCAGTGAACACGTCTTGACCGGTGGTTTACCCAGATTATCCATGGTTTAACTCCCGTGGGGTTTCCCCCCCCCCTTTGACTCAATATTTCCTTACCGGCCCCGCCTTGTAGTGAGTACGCTGTTATCTCATGTATGCTAGCCACCATTTCCCCGAAACCCCGCATTCTTATTATATGTATGTCCTTATGTGTAAGGGCATTAACTCTAACCGTAACTTCACATAGTCTCACCATATTAACTTCACATAGTCTCACCATATTAACTTCACATAGTCTCACCATATTAACTCACATAGTCTCACCATATTAACTTCACATAGTCTCACCATATTAACTTCACATAGTCTCACCATATTAACTTCACATAGTCTCACCATATTAACTTCACATAGTCTCACCATATTAACTTCACATAGTCTCACCATATTAACTTCACATGACATAGTCTCACCATATTAACTTCATAGTCTCACCATATTAACTTCACATAGTCTCACCATATTAACTTCACATAGTCTCACCATATTAACTTCACATAGTCTCACCATATTAACATCACAAAAGAGCAGCTAACTCTTGTGAAAGCACCCTGTGACTTTGTTGTCTACCTGTCCCGTGTGAGCAAGTGCAGGTGACTTGGTGATACCTGCCAGGAAAATCATGTCTCGGGGAAAGTGCGGCGGGAGGGGATGGTGGGGTCGATGTTAGACCGTGGGGGGTGAAGGACTTCCAGGAAATGGGACACAAAAGTGCGGCATGTGCTTCTACCCTATCGCACCTTGCACCAGATGACAGTCTGCTGAGACGTGGCGTGCAACATGGGGTGAGCTGTACCACGGAGCTCGTATAGCAGTACCACAGAGCTCATATAGCAGTACCCACAGAGCTCTTATAGCAGTACCACAGAGCTCGTATAGCAGTACCACAGAGCTCTTATAGCAGTACCACAGAGCTCTTATAGCAGTACCACAGGGCTCTTATAGCAGTACCACAGAGCTCTTATAGCAGTACCACAGAGCTCTTATAGCAGTACCACAGAGCTCTTATAGCAGTACCACAGAGCTCATATAGCAGTACCACAGAGCTCTTATAGCAGTACCACAGAGCTCTTATAGCAGTACCACAGAGCTCATATAGCAGTACCACAGAGCTCTTATAGCAGTACCACAGAGCTCTTATAGCAGTACCACAGAGCTCTTATAGCAGTACCACAGAGCTCTTATAGCAGTACCACAGAGCTCTTATAGCTGTACCGCAGAGCTCTTATAGCTGTACTAAGGCGATAGAAGGGTTCGAGTTAATATTGCGAACAGTGGTTGAAATGATCAAAACAGGCTGTTAGGAGAGTGTGTGTGTGCGTGTTTGGGGGTGATAGGGAAGATGTGAAAACATGGACTGTCCAGTGGGCTGTGGGGACACTGGACATGAAGTTTCGAGCAATGTGGTATAATAGGACATAGGACATACGTAACATCAGATGACAAGATCATATAACAGGACATACGTAACATCACAGGACAAGGTCATATAACATGACATACGTAACATCAGAGGACAAGGTCATATACCAGGACATACGGAACATCTGAGGACAAGGTCATATAAAAGGACATACGTAACATCAGAGGACAAGGTCATATAACAGGACATACGTAACATCAGAGGACAAGGTCATATAACAGGACATACGTAACATCAGAGGACAAGGTCATATAACAGGACATGCGTAACATCAGAGGACAAGGTCATATACCAGGATATACGGAACATCTGAGGACAAGGTCATATAACAGGACATACGTAACATCAGAGGACAAGGTCATATAACAGGACATACGTAACATCAGAGGACAAGGTCATATAACAGGACATACGTAACATCAGAGGACAAGGTCATATAACAGGACATGCGTAACATCAGAGGACAAGGTCATATAACAGGACATACGTAACATCACAGGACAAGGTCATATAACAGGACATACGTAACATATGAGGACAAGGTCTTATAACCGGACTTACGTAACATCAGAGGACAGAGTCATATAACAGGACATACGTAACATCAGAGGACAAAGTCATATAACAGGACATACGTAACATCAGAGGACAAGGTCATATAACAGGACATACGTAACATCAGAGGACAAGGTCATATAACAGGACATACGTAACATCAGAGGACAAGGTCATATAACAGGACATACGTAACATCAGAGGACAAGGTCATATAACAGGGCATACGTAACATCAGAGGACAAGGTCATATAACAGGACATACGTAACATCAGATGACAAGGTCATATAACAGGACATACGTAACATCACAGGACAAGGTCATATAAAAGGACATACGTAACATCACAGGACAAGGTCATATAACAGGACATACGTAACATCAGAGGACAAGGTCATATAACAGGACATACGTAACATCAGATTACAAGGTCATATAACAGGACATACGTAACACCACAGGACAAGGTCATATAACAGGACATACGTAACATCACAGGACAAGGTCATATAACAGGACATACGTAACATCAGAGTACCGGGGGGGGGGACGATACAGAACTGGCGTGATCCATAAGAAACGGTCAAGGATTGTTTGTCACTTTTTTTTACCACTAGCAGTAGCAGTAGCACTTCATAAGTATGAGATACCTGATCGCGTGACGTGAGCAAGCCTGAATGTTAGTTCGTTGTCTGAAGTGGTGCAGACAACAAGTCCATCACTTATTATTCGCCAAGTTACTTCTTGTGATGTGTCATCCTTCATAAAGCCCTCATGTCGGAACTCGCTGCCAAATCTACCGGGGTTTCCCATTCCTTAGCCTGGTTATCAGCCGTTGGTTTGGGAGGTTGCTGGCAGAGACAAGGGGGTGACCTGGTGCACAGTATGAGGTAAATGCATAAAATAAAAACAGGGTATTAGTAGGCCTGACAGGACGTAACACAACAGCGAACGTTTCGGCAAAGAGCCTTCTTCAACGGACAAATAGTACACAAATGAAACGAATAAAACGAAATAATAGAAAAAAACACTTAGCTTCGGTGAAATCCAAGTAGTCCAGTAGAGATAAAGCAAGGAGAGAAAAGTAAGAGCTTAAATAGGAAAGGAAAGGGTGGGTGTGGCCAATCAATCAGCTTGTCAGTGCGAACACAACGTTGATCCCATGTGGTGTAAGAGTCCCATATTCATGGATTAGTCTATTCTCCAGACTGACCCGGCCGGGTGTGTTTGTACAAGAAACCAAGGCGGTGACAGACATGTCATCGACGCCCATGTGGTCCCGTCCATTGAAGTGTCGGGAGACAGGACACTGTTTGTCTTGTTTAATGGCACGTACATGTTCCGCGATACGGCAAGAGAGTAACCTCCCCGTTTCACCAATGTACTTCAAAGGACAGCGCTTACACACAATGGTGTAGACCACATTGCGGCTAGTACAAAGATAGCCATTCCTAATCTTGAATGTCCCCTTAGGGAAGACAATCTGGTCCGTCTGGGTAACAAAGGGACATGTCTTGCAGCGATTACGACCACATGGCTTAGTGCCCAGATGGGAGGACGGAATAAGCAGACGGCTACGAACCAATAGGTCTCGCAGATTTTTGTCCCTCCTGAATACAATGAGGGGTGGGGTGGAAAATATGTTGTTTGTCTCAGGGTCCGCGAGGAGAATGGTGCGGTTTTTCACAAATATTTCCTTTGCTCTGATGTTGTGGGGATGGTATGTGAGCACCAATTTGCTCCTTTCATTACTATCACTGGAGCGTGATACAAAAGCGTCGGCACGAGTGAAGTTTTTAACTCGCTGAAGTGCAGATTGAAGTATAGCTTCAGGGTAAGACCTTTGTCTAAAAAACTCCACCATTTCCAACGCCTTTTCCAAAAAGTCCTCATTAGATTGACACAGCCTACGGAGGCGAAGGAGTTGTGAAAATGGAATAGAATCCTTACAGGATTTGGGATGAGACGAGGGATAGAGTAGGTAAGAGTGACTGTCCGTAGGTTTGAAGTAGGCCGAAGTGAGGAGGCGGTTCTTCTGGAGAGTTACAGTAATGTCCAGGAAATTAACCGATAGTTCGGAAATCGTGTGAGTGAACTTAATGGAGGGGTGAAAAGAATCAACAAAGTTGATGAACGTGTCAAGTTCACTCCTCTCCATATGAGTGACCCCAATGCCGTCATCAATGTATCTTTTATAAAATTCGGGGAGGCGACCAGTGTATTCTTGTTCCACTCTGTGCTCGAAATGGCCCATGAACAAGCATGCATAGCTGGGTCCCATTTTAGTCCCCATGGCGACCCCACTGATTTGGTCAAAGAACTGGCCATTGAACTCAAACGAGTTGAGGGTTAAGACCAATTCCGCCAAGCGTAGTAAGGCATGTGTAGGTATATTGGGGTGAGGTTGTCTGTCCAAAAAGTATTGTACAGCCAGAAGGCCATCGTTGTGGGGAATGGATGTATAGAGGGAACATACATCAAGGAGGAACAGATAGTTCTTTACGTTTGGATTGATGCTCAGAGAGTCGAATGTCCGTAAGGCATGGTTGGTGTCCTTAATGTACAGTATGATGAGTGTGGAGAAATACTCTGTCGGCTAGGTCAAAGGTTAGAGAAGTAAAACAAGCAGATGAAAGAACGGTGTGCGTGGGAGGAGGGGGTGTGTGTGTGTGTGAAGGTGCACGCACACCCAAGTACGCCGTTGATATTGACGTCTGATTGTAGGCAGCGAGATGAGAGGATTGCACTTGAACTAAATAAAACAATATCAATAGGAATGTTGGGACGTTTAGGACTGTTAATACAGGACAATCCGGAAGGATGTAATAGAGATATAAAACTAAAATGCTACCTCACTTTGGTGAGACCTGTACTAGAATATGCATCTTCTGTATGGGACCCATCCACCAAAGAAAACATTGATAAACTAGAACAAATTCAAAAAAGAGCTGCCAGATTCATTACTGGAGAATATTCGAAACTGACAAGAATAACACCATTAGTTAAATCATTAAACCTTGAAACACTAGAGGATAGAAGAACCAAGAGCAAAGTAGTAATCATACATAAAGCAATTAATTCTAATTTAGAAATACAACACAAAGATAACTTAATACAACCCTCAGATAGACATAAGGATAAAAACACCTTTCTTATTCCGTATGCAAGAACAAACACATACAAGTTTTCCTTCTTCCCGTCCGGAATTCGGGCGTGGAATGGGTTGCCTGAAGAATCCAGGAAAACCAACACTTTATCAACATTTAAATCTCTAATAAAAAATGCAGGACTAAACACAAACCATAGATAAGCGTAGGACGCAATAATCTTCTGTATAGAAGGAGCGTCTGTAAACAGATAAGATAAGATTTAGCACACATAGGTCAGCAATGATATGGGCAGTTAGGACACTTAGGTAAGTTAAGACATTTAGGAAAGTTAAGACACTAAGGACAGTTAGGACACTTAGGTCAGTTAAGACATTTAGGAAAGTTAAAACACCAAGGACAGTTAGGACTCTTTATTTTGCGCCCGGGGACAAACTTTCCCCCACCCTCGTTATTTAATATCATACCCATGTTCACTTATTATAAGGTGTCGTTGTATGCTTCATGTAAGCACACCTTTACCTTGGCGCCCGGGGACATTTATGTACCCCCGACAATTGTTCCCTCTAAGGGTTCGTTGGTCCATGAGCAAGGTACAAAAACTCGTGTGCAAAGTTGCACAGCATCTATTTTTTGTGCAATATTTTACAAAATTTGCTGCGCGGTAACTGTTTTCATATCCGATGCATAGGAAACATAAATGAATAATCGAAATAAATCTATTCATGTCAACTTGATTACATATTAAAGCTAAATTTGTCATTTTTATTGACTCCTTACAGAATTATTGTATCTTCAGTAGCCCTCAACTACATTCTACAACACATTTCTATTTATGTTACTTGGGGCGTGATCTATGCAAATATCAATCCTAGCTAAAAATCTTAAAGTAAGTTTTGCATTAGTTGCATGGCTTATCTAGATTTTATTCCACATTTAATACCCTGCATTGTTCTGACAGATCAAAGATGTAATCAAATTAAAAGTTTTTTAAAAAATGGCTATAATTAATAACTAGCTTTTATTTATAATCGAAATAATTATCAATATACATAATTCCCGTAATGGATGTAATGGTTCTTGGATGTAATGCTGTTAAGTTCAATAGTGCGCACCAAAAATTACTGCACCAAATATAACTCTTTTCGAAAGTTCCGCATAAAATTGTTCAATATGATAATAAATGAATCAAATAAAAATAAATAAAATAAATGAAAGTTCTGTATTACGTTATTTTTATAATCTGATGTGTATTTATTTTGAAAACTTCAGTCATTTTTGACGGGTGATATACTAGTTCTTAAAATAAATACCGAATATACTCGTTCTAAAGCCGACTTTTTGGGGACAAAATCTAGGGGAAAAGGTTGCGGGGTCGGCTTACGAGCGGGTCATAGGTGATTTCTGCATGTACATTGAATATCGGTGTTGTTATTGTAGATCATCCAGGTCCTTGTCTACATTCTACAAGATTCGACTGCTCTACCAGAAACTAGAAAAATATTATTAAACATCAGCACTTACCTTGTTTATTCATTTTATTTATTTTTGTGACTGTTTTAATAAATTGTTTTACAAATTTTGTTTTCAACAACGATTTAAATGTATGCGCTTTCGATACTGTTTACCTAAGAAAAAAAAATACCGGCGACTCTTGGGGTCGGCTTACAAGCAGGGTTACACACTTTCTTTTCCAAAAAGAGGGGGGGGGGTCGGCTTTTGAGCGAATGGGCTATAGAATAAGTATATACGTAGTTTAAAAAAAATCAATAGTTTCATTCGCTTATCTCCATTGTATGTCATCAACCCCCCCTCCCCGTGAAAACTGTTCCTCCAGAACCTCTTTTAAACTTACATCAATACACGTAGTTGTCGATGTGTGTTCGCCGAGGCAAGCTCATGGCCATAGCATACGATAGTTGTCAGGTTTATCCACACCAAGCTCATGGCCATGGCATACGATAGTTGTCAGGTTTATCCACACCAAGCTCATGGCCATGGCATACGATAGTTGTCAGGTTTATCCACACCAAGCTCATGGCCATGGCATACGATAGTTGTCAGGTTTATCCACACCAAGCTCATGGCCATGGCATACGATAGTTGTCAGGTTTATCCACACCAAGCTCATGGCCATGGCATACGATAGTTGTCAGGTTTATCCATACTATGTTCAATACGAAGCTTTTTATAGATGCGTTAACAGGAGCTAGCGGTCCCTTGTATATTTAGTTCTTGGTTTGTTTCACCGCCACCCTTCTGGGCCAGCATAAATTCTTGCCCTTCGCTATCTCCATCAACGCCATTATTGTGCGATATGTTGAGAGGAGATTAAAATTGGGAAAACCCGATTTGGAAAGAAAAAAAGTCTCTGAAGGGGAGACCCAAAAAACCCCAGAAGGCTGTTTGAGTTATCCCCTCCCCCCTCCCTCACATTAAAAAAAAGCTACCCCCCTTCCCCCACACCTCCGTTATTGAACTCGGTCCAAAAATCTGACGGAAACGATCCGCTTGCCAATAATCACGTGACTAAACCATTGATGAATGAGATGTTGTTTGTGTCGGTGTCTGAGTCAGCACATCGAGTGGTGAGAAAAACAGATGGCACTTGGGGAAGGAACGTAGAACCAACTCATACAGCAATAGTGAATTTCTCAAACTTTTGTGGGAAGAAAGATTCGTGATTTCAGCTTGTTTTTGTTTGACCACGTGTTGTTTGTAGGTTAATTATATATTTTGAACTTTACATTCCCAATCACAACTTCTCCCGGCCCGACACCCTGTTGTCTTGGGGTGTACATTTCAATAGCGCCCCGAAAGATTAATTTTTGTAAATGAACATCATGGTTATTTACTGCAATGACTTCTTGCATCACGCCCCATCTCTTTGACAATTTAAAATTTTTAAATGGAGCACCTACTTGAACTGTTAATTGTGCATGGAATGTTTATGTGCTTAAACGTGTATTATAAGTGGTGTATGTTCAATTATATGTGTTCAGGGTATGATCCATGGTGTATGTTCAATTATATGTGTTCAGTATATGGTCCATGGTGTAATGTTCAATTATATGCCATGTGTTCAGGGTATGGTCCATGGTGTAATGTTCAATTATATGTGTTCAGTATATGGACCATGGTGTAATGTTAAATTATATGTGTTCAGGGTATGGTCCATGGTGTATGTTCAATTATATGTGTTCAGGGTATGTCCATGGTGTATGTTCAATTATATGTGTTCAGTATATGGTCCATGGTGTAATGTTCAATTATATGTGTTCAGGGTATGGTCCATGGTGTAATGTTCAATTATATGTGTTCAGTATATGGTCCATGGTGTAATGTTCAATTATATGTGTTCAGGGTATGGTCCATGGTGTAATGTTCAATTATATGTGTTCAGGGTATGGTCCATGGACTAATGTTCAATAATGTGTGTTCAGACCATGGTGTGATGTGAAAGTGAAAGGTCAAATGCCTGTCTGTAAACAATGGTGTTTGTACTGCTGTGTGACAGTGGGGAAAAGTCTGGTCACCGATTCGCTTGACCGAGCTCAGAGTGACACGTAAAATGTAAACAAAAGCGCCCGTCGCTTCGTTGGGTCGTCTCAATGCGTCAGCTCAAAATTTCACGTGGCAAAAAAAAACAATAATAAACCGTGAATTGAAATTACATACCTCATATAAGGATAAACTAAAAATGCATTAATTTAATTACGGTACGTTCGATCGATCTGAAATTTTGATACGATGCATTGTTAGGTCAGACGGGTCCGTGTGCCAAATTTCAGTTCGATCGGATCATGGGAAGTGGTTCATTTTTGACTTCTGTTTTTCCGCCCGCCCGCCGAGCCCAAGACAGAGAGAGAGAGAGAGACGGCCGCGAAGTTAATATAAGGGATTTAAAATAAAACAAACCCGTAAAAACAAAGTTTTTGACTATAAATCCCTTATATATGAGACATAACTAACAGTATTGATTATTTTCAAACATTTACAGACTGACACCGGTGATGTCCCTTGTTTTTAATAAAATGGGGGTGGGATGTGAGGGGGTGTCGGTACGACGGTCGGCGTCAACAACGACGTGCTCGGCGTCAACTCAAACTCACGTGGAAGTGGGAGAAAAAAACAATAACAAACAGTGAATTCAAATTACATACCTCATATCAGGATAAACTAAAAATGCATTAATTTAATTACGGTACGTTCGATCGATCTGAAATTTTGATACGATGCATTGTTAGGTTAGACGGGTCCGTGTGCCAAATTTCAGTTCGATCGGATCATGGGAAGTGGGTCATTTTTGACTTCTGTTTTTCCGCCCGCCGAGCCCAAGACAGAGAGAGAGAGAGAGAGAGAGAGAGAGAGAGACGGCCGCGAAGTTAATATAAGGGATTTAAAAACGTGTGCAACGTAGGCATCCATTTTTTGTGCAATATTTTACAAAATTTGCTGTCCGGTATCTGCGAGGCCGCGCAGCTAAAAGGGAACATTGCCCATATGCCCATCTCAACATCCCTTATCCGCATCTCACAACCCCACCTCCCCATCTAACCCCCACATCTCCCCATCTCAGCACCCCACCTACAATCTCACCACCCATCTCACAACCCCATCTCTCAGTCTCAACAACCCATCTCCCCACCCCATCTCCCCATCTCACCACCCCATCTCCCCATCTCACCACCCCATCTCCCCATCTCACCTCCCCATCTCACCACCCCATCTCCCCATCTCACCACCCCATCTCACCACCCCATCTCCCCACCCCATCTCCCCACCTCACCACCCCATCACCCCATCTCACCACCCCATCTCAACACCCCATCTCCTCATCTCACCACCCCATCTCCCCATCTCACCACCCCATTTCCCCATCTCCCCATCTCAACACCACATCACCCCATCATTGTGTGGTAGACTATCAGAACATGTTAGTCACACAGTTTGTCACCGGCCGATGACGTAACGCCCTTGTGATGTCATCCACCAAGTGAGGTAACTCGTTTGCATACGGTTACGGCGCTTTTTATCGATTGGTTCGTCATACCAGCCGGGCGGATCGACGTATCGATCTGTTTTGTCATTCCTCTGGTCAAATGTCGCGTTTTGATGTTCGAAGTGTGTGTGTGGGGGGAGGGGTTTACAACAAAAGATTAATTCTTGTCCTTGGAAGGAGGTGAGAAATACTTTGATAAATGCCAGCCATAGAAATTTTCAGTTGATTACTTTCTGTGTATGGTAATGTTCACTGTCACGGTGGTGTATGGTAATGTTCAATGTCACGGTGGTGTATGGTAATGTTCACTGTCACGCTGGTGTATGTTTTCTCTGCTTGGTGCAACTGAATGGCGCGGTGATTCTTCACTAAATCATACAGCTTTCTGACATCATGTTTTTATGGTAGTTTTAAAAAAAAATTACTCCTTCTATCAGCGTTGACACTATTACAAAGTCGTAGGTGCTCTGGACAAGGGTACGTTATAGCATGGACATTGTACACAATCTAATACAACACTCAGATATGCATCGGGTAAAAACAGGTTTCTTGTTCCGTATGCAAGAACAAGCCCTCCTTGGTACTTTCTGGCATTCGGCCGTTTAAATGTGTGGACCAAACAAAGCAGGAAAACACACGCACTATCAACTTTTAAAATAATAAAATAACAAATATGCAGGGCTAGACATAAACCATGGATAAGCATTTGACGCAATAATCTGTTGTTTTTTGTGTTTTTTTTTATTATAGAAGGGGCGTCTGTGGTGTATAAGATAAGATAGGAAATGAATGTTAAAGTTTAAAAAAAATAAAATAATAAATGACGATGAAATTTTCATCATTTTATCTCTTTTTTTTTAAAAACCTGAACTTATGAAAACGCAACGCCACGACCACCATTCCTCAAACACAGATAACGCACAAAAACATCGCATATGAACATGTAGAATTATTTTTAACTTGTAATTTGTAACCATTGATTGAAATATCCACTTTCTAAATTTGAAGAATATTCATAAAATATTTCGTAAGTGTCAGGTACGGGGTATTGCATTAGTCAATAACTGCACTAGTTCCATGCTGGTTCTTTCGGAAAAGAAAACAACCTTAAAGAAATTTTTTTACTTTTGCAAAATTTCTTTGTCCTCACACCGGTTTGCACCCACAAGCTAAATAACACAAAGGTGTAACAGCGACCTTGAGGGCAGGGCCTTTTACCGTGATAAAGAGCATAATGCCAAGAAAAACAAAATCACACTACACCCCCCCCCAACCCGGTCCACTCAATCGAAACTCTGAGCAAGTTGTTTTTCAGCATCAACTTGACCTACTTGTCTGGGGTTTCCCCACGCACGGCGCAGTTCGCTCGGTTACTCATTGGCTGTGACTAACCTCTGGCCTTGCGGGTGAGCCAATCGGTGTGTTTGTTATGAATGCGATAACGTTAGGTCAAATGAGATCGAATTCTTTGTTATGTATTTATCCCAGAGCCAGAATTGCCTTGTTTTCTTTTAAAGGTTTCTTTTTTGTTTCTTTTTGCACTTCATTTCCAGTTTGTGTGTAATCTATAAGGTTGGACGGCTCGGAGAAATTCAGAATTTTTCCTCTTGTGAAGTCTAAATTTTGACCAGAATATTTGTAATATATATATGTATTTTTTTTTCAATTTCAAAGACACTGCATTTCAATACAACGCCTTAAATTTCTGGAATCTGGGTTAATATAACGATACAAATGCATACGTTTGTGTCATGCAAAAGTTATTGTTCGCTGGCACCGATTATTTCAATTAATTTACATGTATTAGAGAGTTTTGAACGGCATCTTTATCTTACACACGTTACATTGAAAAGTAACGAATGATAAAAAAATAATTTTCACGGTAAAAATGAAATTAAAGGGCAATGCAATGTGCCAGGGTTATGAAAAATGATGGAACCATATATAGTGTTGGGAAAATACTTAGTGCTGGACCCTACAAAGAGCTGGGATGATAGCAATACTTAGTGCTGGACCATACAAAGAGCTGGGATGATAGAAATACTTAGTGCTGGACCATACAAAGAGCTGGGATGATAGCAAAGGCAGAGGGGCATGGTGAAACTAGCAATCAAACACAGAGACTGACCTTAACAAATGAACTAAATTGACGTTTAAAATATTTTTTGTAAAGACGAAAAGGAGCGCGAGGCCAGTGTAAAGTCCAAAATGGTGCGCACTGGCTAAAAATGCACTCGGCGTGCAGCCATAATGAACAAGTTACAATGGGAATTAAACGCGGCACTTTGACTCGTTGTGGTTATGGCAACCCCATTAAGTACAAAACTGCGCAGTAGACGTTCGGAGTGCAAGTCGAATAGTCACAACGGAAGTGCAGCTGTCTCATTTAAAGCTCACAGTAAAAAAAAAGAATTTTTAAAGAAACAATTTTCAAAGGAGAAAGAAACATGGCATTTGTAAGGAAATAAGTATACAATGTATTCAATTCTTTTAAAATCATTTTCTATGAATTATAACATTAATTTTAATTACATATAATCAGTGCTTTTTTTATTTATTTAAAAAAGGTATCGGAACACATGAAAAAAAAGGCACGGGAACGCAACATGAAAAAGCATTAAGGCCAAACATTCCAGACAGTAATAGAAAAAAGTATTCCGTGCGTTCCGCAAGAAAAAAAAGCTCTGCTTATAATAATCCAACTGTCAATCTAACGCATAAAAAATCAACTATTCAATAGTATTGATTTGAAACCAAGCGAAAGTTACTAATTAGTAATGACATTTGCCTGACTGCGCGTCGTTAATTTAAATAACTTAGGGTTCCTAAACTTAAACAACTTTTTAAAAAAATAGTTTTTTGTTTGGAAATTTTTATTTAATATTTATATACATGTATATTTAATTTTGCGATAAGTGGGCGTCTGGTTTGAAACTAGTACATATTTAAAAAAAATTATTATTTATTTATTTTTTTTTAAATTTTATTTTTTTTTGGGTTGTTTTGAGAAATATTTCTTTAAAGACATAAAAGTTAAAATTACCAGATAAAAAAACAACAACAATTTTTCTTGTTGGTTCAAGAGGACATTCAAGACCTGGACCTAAAAATATGACCCCAAACCTTATAAGCACACACTTATTATAGGACACTAGTCGACATTGTCGTTATATTTAACCTACTATTTCCTGTCCGCCAAGTGCTGCTATGTGGAGTACAATACGACTTTGTTAGCTTTAATTGATAGTAGAGGGGGGTGAGGGGGCAGTCGGAGAGCGTGGGGGAGGGGGCAGTCGGAGAGCGTGGCTGGACAAGTTCACACGAGACTAACGGAAAGACGAAGTACATGACGGGAATTTCCCAAACATTCGATCTCCTGGGACGTGGTGGCCGTTAAGTTCGTGTATTCTTTTAAACCCACTGTTGCCCCACCCCAACTACAGGACCACTGCTCACATTTGACCCACTATCGTCCCACCTCAACCAGGGGACAACTGCTCACATTTCATCCCCTCTTGTCCCACCCCAACTACAGGACCACTGCTCACATTTGACCCACTCTTGTCCCACCCCGACTACAGGACCAGGGCTCAGATTTGACCCACTCTTGTCCCACCTCAACCAGGGGACCACTGCTCACATTTCATCCACTCTCGTCCCACCCCAACTCCAGGACCACTGCTCACATGTGACCCACTCTTGCCCCACCCCAACTACAGGACCACTGCTCACATGTGACCCACTCTTGCCCCACCCCAACCACAGAACCACTGATACCGTTTCTCGTTACGCCGAGAAAGAAAGTGAATGTTTTGTTTGTGAAGGGGTGTGTGAGGAATCAGGAAACGATCACTCTATGTTCCTGTTCAAATAGACATCAATAAACTCCTAACTGTTATTGATTAGCCATGCAAGTAAAGACCCCATGACCATGTCGCTAGAAACAAGTACGGAATGTAACGAAATGGGGAAGAGAGATCTTTGCGAGCCTCCAATTGGTTTGTTTGAAATCTTTAAGATTATTTCATTGGTTTGTTCTGAAATCGTTCAGATTCTTTCATTTGTTGTTTCTGAAATCTTACAAATTCTTCCATTGCCTTGGTTTCAGAGATCTATCCGAACCTTCCATTGGTTTGGTTTCTGACCAGCCGCTATCGGAATGGGCTGTTGGAATAGTCTAAATTTTATTTGACAGAAAAATTTAAAATAAAGATTATTTAACAGTTACTTGCAATCTTTTGTTGTCATGTTTGATCTTACTTTCCCATTTAAACAGACTTTCCCATTTAAACAGACTTTCCCATTTAAACAGACTTTCCCATTTAAACAGACTTTCCCATTTAAACAGACTTTCCCATTTAAACAGACTCTCCCATTTAAACAGACTTTCTTTGTGACGGGAATATTTTAAAAATTCGAAATTACTACATTTAAGTGCGTTTTAAGAAGTAAATGTTTTAGCGGGACGTATACAAGTTTAATTTACGCTAGAGGATATCTTGTGATTTAATTGTTCAAATTGGAAACAAACAAAAATATTTTAGAAGACATATTTATATATGATAAAAATAAATACTTCAAATCTAATTAAAAAAAAACACACGAAACAAATAAAAACAAAAGCTATTTCCTTTTTTGGGTGATATAGTAAAAAAATTAATCGTCTTCAAGGATGAACATTAATAGAAACTAATACATTCTTTAAACAATTTATAAATAAACATACGTTCATTATGTGACATTCTCGTTTGGAAGGTCGGGTCCTCTACTTTTATGGCCCGGCTATGCGTACGTTCATAAAAACAAACAAAACGTCTGTGGGACGTGTATGTGGGTGTGGGAGAGCGTGGGTGAGCAGTTTGGGTTGGTAGAAGTTGAGTTTTCATTCATCAACAAAGAGGAAACTACTACTACTTACTACTACAGACTAAAAGGCCTGTGGTTGTGTACCTTGCAAATGAACTGTGTGTTAATGGGGAAAGTGGGTGGGGGGTGTGTGAGCCGAGGGCAAGCTATGAGCACTCATTGACCCGTGGGACGGGGACTTCACAACTTGACACAGTTAACACGCTCCCACGCATGGGAAACCCCAGAAATAAGTTGATTTTTTTTAGTTGATTGCTTTTGGCCGGGAAAGTGAGCATTTTATTCGGAGGGGAGGGGAGCCAGAGTAGAGCACCCGGGGTGGGAGGGGGGCCAGAGTACAGCGCCCGGGGCGGGAGGAGTCAGTGGAAAACTGCCGTAGGCACTGTGTACACTTAAATTAAGATGAGAGTAAGATGAAAGTAAGATAAAAATAAGAAGAGATTAAGATGAAAGTAAGATGAGAGTAAGATGAAAGTAAGATGAAAGTAAGATGAAAATAAGATGAAAGTAAGATGAAAGTAAGATGAAAATAAGATGAAAATATGATGAAAGTAAGATGAAAGTATGATGAAAGTAAGATGAAAATAAGATGAAAATATAAGTGAAAGAAGCAGGCGTGACTTTATGTGATATTCTAACGCTCAATAAACATAATTTTAAATTGAGTAAATTGATGTTCAGAGGCGGTACAAAGCAGACGACAAAATGGCTGGTAGTACCCAAGTCCTCATCTCACTCCATCACCTTTCAGTGATTATATGTCATAGTCATATGTCATACTAAAGAATCTAGTTCCTATTACGGACACATACAAAATACATCACACAAAATGCATCACACAAAATACATCACATTAAATTATTCATTAATTTTATTTTGTTATCAATAATTTCTGTTTGAAAGATTTTTCAAAGCTTTAATTTACTTCTTCATTTAGACAAAATTAAAACAAAATAAAATAAATAAATTAAAAACAAACAGACAAACAAACTCTCTTTTCAATACCCCATCTTCCAAAGATTGCGTCATCTTTTTAGTAAAAGATTAAAATACAAAGAATTAGAACCATCCCTCTGATTGTCCTTGTGCTAATGTGTACAAATAAACGAACCGGACCACAAATAAACGAACCGAAGGACATTCAGACGCAATAAACAGGTAATGAAGTCACATGACCAATGTGTGTCTGCACTGCACTGCGTGACCCGGACGTGACCGAGATTGAAAGAATTGTGCAAGCGCGTGCATTCTTGTGAGCGTGTTGTTGACGTGTGTGCGTGTGCATAAGTGTGTGTGTGTGTGGGAAAAAAAAGAGGGGGGTATGAGTAACCGAGGTGACGTATTTATTGACTGGGAAACTGAAGTTCGACCAACAGGGACACATACGAAGAAATGGACTCAAAACGATTAATGGCACATTTAAGGCCTAAAGATGACATATTGAAACTCAGGTACAAAAAGAGAGCGATGAGCGATGTTATTTCCAAATTATAAAAAACAACAACAACAATATGGCTACCACGCCTTAAATAGAACGGACTTGTTTGATTTCTTGTTGTTGTTTTTTTGGATTGTTTTTGTTTTTTCTTTGTTTAAAAAAATATATATTTAATTTGAAATACACCAGCAGACGACGAGCCATGTCAAGTGATAAGAACGATACTCCGTGTCACGACTTAGTTGCACATTTACCTGGCACAACTGTTTTTCATGTCCTCTGGTACGACCTTAATTATCATTACCCAACAGTGGTTGTTCCGTGAATTGTGGACCCGGATGTGACGTATGATAACACTAAGACAGATGAACTGGAAAAGACGCGTTGTTACTTAGACTTGTGTTATTTACATGAAAGATGTTACATTCCAGGAGACGTTACAGTCATTAGCAGGGTGGGTGTTAGATCTGGATCTCATAGCAGGGTGGGTGTTAGATCTGGATCTCATAGCAGGGTGGGTGCTAGATCTGGATCTCATAGCAGGGTGGGTGTTAGATCTGGATCTCATAGCAGGGTGGGTGTTAGATCTGGATCTCATAGCAGGGTGGCTGTTAGATCTGGATCTCATAGCAGGGTGGGTGTTAGATCTGGATCTCATTAGCAGGGTGGGTGTTAGATCTGGATCTCATTAGCAGGGTGGGTGTTAGATCTGGATCTCATAGCAGGGTGGGTGTTAGATCTGGATCTCATTAGCAGGGTGGGTGTTAGATCTGGATCTCATTAGCAGGGTGGGTGTTAGATCTGGATCTCATAGCAGGGTGGGTGTTAGATCTGGATCTCATAGCAGGGTGGGTGTTAGATCTGGATCTCATTAGCAGGGTGGGTGTTAGATCTGGATCTCATAGCAGGGTGGGTGTTAGATCTGGATCTCATTAGCAGGGTGGGTGTTAGATCTGGATCTCAACGCAGGGTGGCTGTTAGATCTGGATCTCATAGCAGGGTGGCTGTTAGATCTGGATCTCATAGCAGGGTGGCTGTTAGATCTGGATCTCATAGCAGGGTGGCTGTTAGATCTGGATCTCATAGCAGGGTGGGTGTTAGATCTGGATCTCATAGCAGGGTGGCTGTTAGATCTGGATCTTATAGCAGGGTGGCTGTTAGATCTGGATCTCATAGCAGGGTGGCTGTTAGATCTGGATCTCATAGCAGGGTGGCTGTTAGATCTGGATCTCATAGCAGGGTGGGTGTTAGATCTGGATCTCATAGCAGGGTGGCTGTTAGATCTGGATCTCATAGCAGGGTGGCTGTTAGATCTGGATCTCATTAGCAGGGTGGGTGTTAGATCTGGATCTCATTAGCAGGGTGGGTGTTAGATCTGGATCTCATTAGCAGGGTGGGTGTTAGATCTGGATCTCATTAGCAGGGTGGGTGTTAGATCTTGATATCATAGCAGGGTGGGTGTTAGATCTGGATCTCATTAGCAGGGTGGGTGTTAGATCTGGATCTCATTAGCAGGGTGGGTGTTAGATCTGGATCTCATAGCAGGGTGGGTGTTAGATCTGGATCTCATTAGCAGGGTGGGTGTTAGATCTGGATCTCATTAGCAGGGTGGGTGTTAGATCTGGATCTCATAGCAGGGTGGGTGTTAGATCTGGATCTCATTAGCAGGGTGGGTGTTAGATCTGGATCTCATAGCAGGGTGGGTGTTAGATCTGGATCTCATTAGCAGGGTGGGTGTTAGATCTGGATCTCATTAGCAGGGTGGGTGTTAGATCTGGATCTCATAGCAGGGTGGGTGTTAGATCTGGATCTCATTAGCAGGGTGGGTGTTAGATCTGGATCTCATAGCAGGGTGGGTGTTAGATCTGGATCTCATTAGCAGGGTGGGTGTTAGATCTGGATCTCATAGCAGGGTGGGTGTTAGATCTGGATCTCATTGCAGGGTGGGTGTTAGATCTGGATCTCATTAGCAGGGTGGGTGTTAGATCTGGATCTCATTAGCAGGGTGGGTGTTAGATCTGGATCTCATAGCAGGGTGGGTGTTAGATCTGGATCTCATTAGCAGGGTGGGTGTTAGATCTGGATCTCATAGCAGGGTGGGTGTTAGATCTGGATCTCATTAGCAGGGTGGGTGTTAGATCTGGATCTCATTAGCAGGGTGGGTGTTAGATCTGGATCTCATTAGCAGGGTGGGTGTTAGATCTGGATCTCATAGCAGAGTGGGTGTTAGATCTGGATCTCATTAGCAGGGTGGGTGTTAGATCTGGATCTCATAGCAGGGTGGGTGTTAGATCTGGATCTCATAGCAGGGTGGGTGTTAGATCTGGATCTCATTAGCAGGGTGGGTGTTAGATCTGGATCTCATTAGCAGGGTGGGTGTTAGATCTGGATCTCATAGCAGGGTGGGTGTTAGATCTGGATCTCATTAGCAGGGTGGGTGTTAGATCTGGATCTCATTAGCAGGGTGGGTGTTAGATCTGGATCTCATAGCAGGGTGGGTGTTAGATCTGGATCTCATAGCAGGGTGGGTGTTAGATCTGGATCTCATTAGCAGGGTGGGTGTTAGATCTGGATCTCATAGCAGGGTGGGTGTTAGATCTGGATCTCATAGCAGGGTGGGTGTTAGATCTGGATCTCATAGCAGGGTGGGTGTTAGATCTGGATCTCATAGCAGGGTGGGTGTTAGATCTGGATCTCATAGCAGGGTGGGTGTTAGATCTGGATCTCATAGCAGGGTGGGTGTTAGATCTGGATCTCATTAGCAGGGTGGGTGTTAGATCTGGATCTCATAGCAGGGTGGGTGTTAGATCTGGATCTCATAGCAGGGTGGGTGTTAGATCTGGATCTCATAGCAGGGTGGGTGTTAGATCTGGATCTCATAGCAGGGTGGGTGTTAGATCTGGATCTCATAGCAGGGTGGGTGTTAGATCTGGATCTCATAGCAGGGTGGGTGTTAGATCTGGATCTCATAGCAGGGTGGGTGTTAGATCTGGATCTCATAGCAGGGTGGGTGTTAGATCTGGATCTCATAGCAGGGTGGGTGTTAGATCTGGATCTCATAGCAGGGTGGGTGTTAGATCTGGATCTCATAGCAGGGTGGGTGTTAGATCTGGATCTCATAGCAGGGTGGGTGTTAGATCTGGATCTCATAGCAGGGTGGGTGTTAGATCTGGATCTCATAGCAGGGTGGGTGTTAGATCTGGATCTCATAGCAGGGTGGGTGTTAGATCTGGATCTCATTAGCAGGGTGGGTGTTAGATCTGGATCTCATAGCAGGGTGGGTGTTAGATCTGGATCTCATAGCAGGGTGGGTGTTAGATCTGGATCTCATAGCAGGGTGGGTGTTAGATCTGGATCTCATAGCAGGGTGGGTGTTAGATCTGGATCTCATAGCAGGGTGGGTGTTAGATCTGGATCTCATAGCAGGGTGGGTGTTAGATCTGGATCTCATAGCAGGGTGGGTGTTAGATCTGGATCTCATAGCAGGGTGGGTGTTAGATCTGGATCTCATAGCAGGGTGGGTGTTAGATCTGGATCTCATAGCAGGGTGGGTGTTAGATCTGGATCTCATAGCAGGGTGGGTGTTAGATCTGGATCTCATAGCAGGGTGGGTGTTAGATCTGGATCTCATAGCAGGGTGGGTGTTAGATCTGGATCTCATAGCAGGGTGGGTGTTAGATCTGGATCTCATAGCAGGGTGGGTGTTAGATCTAGATCTCATAGCAGGGTGGGTGTTAGATCTGGATCTCATAGCAGGGTGGGTGTTAGATCTGGATCTCATAGCAGGGTGGGTGTTAGATCTGGATCTCATAGCAGGGTGGGTGTTAGATCTGGATCTCATAGCAGGGTGGCTGTTAGATCTGGATCTCATAGCAGGGTGGGTGTTAGATCTGGATCTCATAGCAGGGTGGGTGTTAGATCTGGATCTCATAGCAGGGTGGGTGTTAGATCTGGATCTCATAGCAGGGTGGGTGTTAGATCTGGATCTCATAGCAGGGTGGGTGTTAGATCTGGATCTCATAGCAGGGTGGGTGTTAGATCTGGATCTCATAGCAGGGTGGGTGTTAGATCTGGATCTCATAGCAGGGTGGGTGTTAGATCTGGATCTCATAGCAGGGTGGGTGTTAGATCTGGATCTCATAGCAGGGTGGGTGTTAGATCTGGATCTCATAGCAGGGTGGGCTGTTAGATCTGGATCTCATAGCAGGGTGGGTGTTAGATCTGGATCTCATAGCAGGGTGGGTGTTAGATCTGGATCTCATAGCAGGGTGGGTGTTAGATCTGGATCTCATAGCAGGGTGGGTGTTAGATCTGGATCTCATAGCAGGGTGGGTGTTAGATCTGGATCTCATAGCAGGGTGGGTGTTAGATCTGGATCTCATAGCAGGGTGGGCTGTTAGATCTGGATCTCATAGCAGGGTGGGTGTTAGATCTGGATCTCATAGCAGGGTGGGTGTTAGATCTGGATCTCATAGCAGGGTGGGTGTTAGATCTGGATCTCATAGCAGGGTGGGTGTTAGATCTGGATCTCATAGCAGGGTGGGTGTTAGATCTGGATCTCATAGCAGGGTGGGTGTTAGATCTGGATCTCATAGCAGGGTGGGTGTTAGATCTGGATCTCATAGCAGGGTGGGTGTTAGATCTGGATCTCATAGCAGGGTGGGTGTTAGATCTGGATCTCATAGCAGGGTGGGTGTTAGATCTGGATCTCATAGCAGGGTGGCTGTTAGATCTGGATCTCATAGCAGGGTGGGTGTTAGATCTGGATCTCATAGCAGGGTGGGTGTTAGATCTGGATCTCATAGCAGGGTGGGTGTTAGATCTGGATCTCATAGCAGGGTGGGTGTTAGATCTGGATCTCATAGCAGGGTGGTGTCTAATAAACAAACAAAAAAGTAGGATTCCTCGAGTTGCGTCAGTTTTATTCATACCTAAACGGTTGTTAATTCCAATACAATTTTTGAGAATCACTGTTGTAAAGAGATGAAATTCCGCTAAACTTATCTCGAACCCCTTTCTCTACACTATGGGAACTGCTGTTGTAGAGTGATATAAACTGCTAAGACTATATGTATCTTAACTATAAACAATTTGAGACCCACTGTTGTAGAGGGATGTTCACATGCTAAGTTTATCTATATCCCCATACAGTGCACCAAACAGTGCCATGGTCAGACATCTTATTATGTCCTGGTCTGTACTGGGGCCTACAATAATTCCAAGAAACGATACATGTCCTCATATCAAGGACAAAGGACGCACATGGGTATCGCACAGATGCGTCTGGTATCGATACTTGTTAGCCTCATCCAGCGAGTACTAACTGAGGTCACTTCCTGATCTCTTCAGATTTTTTAAAGACATAAAAATCCTCCAGGTAAATAATCGTAAACTCATTCTCCCTCACTCATTCCAGAAATCTCAGGTAAACAAGTTTTAAAAAAAAATATTCTTCATAGAAAATTTCAAATATCAGCAAATACTTGAAAAATAATGTTTGAGCTAAAATAATAGTCGCAATAGCTAAAGTAAAAAAAAATTAAAAAAAAATAAAAAAAAATTAAATTTAAAAAATCTATTAAATTTTTAAAAATCGATTTAAAAGCCTTTTTTTAAGGAAATAAATTTTGTGGAAAATCCATTTGTCGACATATTGATGTTGTCACAAACTTGAACTTGATGAAACCAAAGCATAATGAAAACTAGGATTTAAAATGACTACTTCTCTTAGTACATGTATTTAGTTTCACCTAGCCACTCCGTATTAGCAGTCTATATGAAATCTCCTCCACGAAGTGGTAATTGAAACTGTATGGTAGACAGGGGTTGTCTATATCAAAGTAAATACAGTACACAGGGGTTGTCATTATCATAGTAAATACGGTACACAGGGGTGGTCATTATCATAGTAAATACGGTACACAGGGGTGGTCATTATCATAGTAAATACGGTACACAGGGGTTGTCATTATCATAGTAAATACGGTACACAGGGGTGGTCATTATCATAGTAAATACGGTACACAGGGGTTGTCATTATCATAGTAAATACGGTACACAGGGGTTGTTATTATCATAATAAAATATTGATAGACAAATCAGAGTTATTTTGTCCACAAGTTGATAGACAGATATTTTATCACTGTCTCCAATAAATAGATACATGTAACATGTTCCCTGTTCCAACAAAGAGATACATGTTCCCTGTCTAAATAAAGAGATACTTGTTCCCTGTATCAATAAAGAGATGCGTGTTCCCTGTCCCAATAAAGAGATGCGTGTTCCCTGTCCCAATAGAGAGATGCATGTTCCCTGTCCCAATAAAGAGATACATGTTCCCTGTCTAAATAAAGAGATGCGTGTTCCCTGTATCAATAAAGAGATGCGTGTTCCCTGTCCCAATAAAGAGATGCGTGTTCCCTGTCCCAATAGAGAGATGCATGTTCCCTGTCCCAATAAAGAGATGCGTGTTCCCTGTCCCAATAAAGAGATGCGTGTTCCCTGTTCCAGTAAAGAGATGCATGTTCCCTGTATCAATAAAGAGATACATGTTCCCTGTTTCAACTCTGTAGTCAGGTTGCAATGACGTGTAGTTTGTCTAGACTCCTGTCGGGCGGGAAAAAACAAAAGGTCAGATAAATGAACATCTTGTAATGTCCCCTTCTTTGTCACATTTTGAGGGTCAAAGGTCAGACGGGACATTGCCGAGAGGGAGGTAGGTGACCAGGAAGAAAATAAGAATCGAACAGAAGTTAGACTTTTCGTCAACACATTCCTTTGATGAGTCAATGTAGATTTAGACAGTCACAAAAAGGGTAAACCTTATTGGAACGCAAGGGGTAAAACAAAGTTGACAAAATATCGTTTGATGCTCTTTCCATAATTAGTAACAAAAAATGATTTTAAAAAAATTAAACGTTTTTAATAGATGGTAGTGATAGATGGTAGTGATAGATGGTAGTGATAGATGGTAGCGATAGATGGTAGCGATAGATGGTAGCGATAGATGGTAGCGATAGATGGTAGCTATAGATGGTAGCGATAGATGGCAGCGATAGATGGTAGCTATATATGGTAGCGATAGATGGCAGCGATAGATGGTAGCGATAGATGGCAGCGTCCCCTTGCAGACGTCTTTAGTCGCCTATTCATGTATTAATCCCCTTACCAACGGAAACACAAACACATGCACACATGCACACAAACACATGCACACAAACACATGCTAAAAGTATTGATTATGTTCACACGCGACAAACATTTACAGACTGAATCTGTCCTAACTTCCCTTTGCTTTATAACCCCTGGGGGGGGGCGGGTGGGAGAGGGGAAAGGTCTGGTCACCGATCGCTGAACCGAGCTCAGCGTGACACGTAAAATGTAAACAAAAGCACGCCAGTACATCGCGTCACCGTACGAACTGAACTATCACGTGAAAAAAATAAAATAACAAACTGTGAAATTGAATTACATACCTCGTATAGAGATAAACTAACAATGCATTAATTTAATTATGGTACGTTTGATCGATCTGAAATTTTGAAACGATGCATTGTTAGGTGACACGGTTCTGTGTGCCAAATTTCAACTCGATTGCTTGACTGAAAGTGGGTCATTTTTTACTTTTGTCTTTCCGCCCGCCCAAGACAGAGAGACAGAGACGGCGGTGAAGATAATATAAGGGATCAAATTAAACAAACCCGTAAAAACAAAGTTTTTGACTATAAATCCCTTATATATGAGACATAACTAACAGTATTGCTTATTTTCAAACGCGACAAACATTTACAGACTTAATCTGTCTTAACTCAACTTTGCTTCATAACGGTGGGGGTGGGGGGGGTAGAGGGGAAAAGTCTGGTCACCGATCGCTTGACTCAGCTCAGCGTGACACGTAAAATGTAAACAAAAGCACGCCGGTACTTCGATGGGTCGCGTCAACGCGTCAACTCAAACTCTTAAGTGGGAAAAAAAACAATAACAAACAGTGAATTTGAATTACATACGTTATATAAGGATAAACTAAAAATGCATTAATTTAATTACTGTACTTTCGATCGATCTGAAATTTCGATACGATGCATTGTTAGGTTAGACGGGTCTTTGTGCCAAATTTCAGCTCAATCGGATCACGGGAAGTGGGTCATTTTTTACTTTTGTTTTTCCGCCCGCTCAAGACAGAGATGACGACAGACAGAGAGAGAGAGAGAGAGATGACGACAGAGACGGCCGCGAAGTTAATATAAGGGATTTAATAAGAAAAACCCGTAAAAAACCAAGTTTTTGACTATAAATCCTTTATGTACGAGAAGTAATTAAAAGAATGTTCATTATAATACGCAGCGCCAGACCATCCAGAAATACAAAATTGCAGTTGTGTCGTAAAACGTGTTTAATATAATGCGCACCGATCAGGAATATGTTTATAAAAAAAGCTGTCAATAAAATACGCACCTTATTGCGCGACAGAAAGGTTGTTCAATATAATACGCACCGCGACGCTCTATCTCAAAAAATAGCATGATACATAGGAATAACTAAAATAATCTAAAAATTCAAAAATTTAATTACGGTACATGCGATCGATCTGAAATTTTGATACATTGTTTTTATCATCGGTACGAAACTGCCTGCAAAATTTCAGCTCGCTATCTTGCGAGCAAGTGGGTTAAAAATCGATCAAAAGTTTTGGCGACAAGCAAGCAAGCAAGCAAGGTCCGCCGCAGACACCACGAGTTAATATAAAGGATTTAAATAAAAACAACCCGTAAAAAACCAAGTTTTTGACTATAAATCCTTTACGTATGAGACGTAACTAAAAGAATGTTCATTATAACACGCAGCGCAAGACCATCCAAAAATACAAATTTGCAGTTGTGTCGTAAAACATGTTTAATATAATACGCACCGATCAGGAATATGTTTATAAAAAGAGCTGTCAATAAAATACGCACCTTATTGCGCGACAGAAAGGTTGTTCAATATAATACGCACCGCGACGCTCTATCTCAAAAAATAGCATGATACATAGGAATAAAAAAAATAATCTAAAAAATCAATAATTTAATTACGGTACATGCGATCGATCTGAAATTTTGATACATTGTTTTTATCATCGGTACGAAACTGCCTGCAAAATTTCAGCTCGCTATCTTGCGAGCAAGTGGGTTAAAAATCGATCAAAAGTTTTGGCGACAAGCAAGCAAGCAAGCAAGCAAGCAAGCAAGGTCCGCCGCAGACACCACGAGTTAATATAAAGGATTTAAAAATGGGGATAAACCAAAATTATGGCATTACATTAAACAAAATATTATTTAATAAAAAAAGCAAGAATGTACATTTTCAAAATAACATGTTTAAGGTGTAACTTCTAGTTCAAAAGGAATTATAAAATTGACAATTTCTGTGTCGTTCAATATTATCCATTTAACAAAGTTGACAACAATGTCGGTTAAGTCGTCTTGGACTTAATGTGTTTGGTGTTGTGACTGCTACAGGACCATTCCCAAAACGTGTTGGGCGGACGTTGTTGTAATCGATAAACTTATGATCAGATCCTAACAACTATTTTGACCAGCTGTTTGTATCTTAACACAACCATAACAACTGAACCCTGGCAAATGTTAAAGTGAAATAAAAAAAATCAAGAGAAAAATATTGGGCTGTTGTTGTTTAAACTCCCTTATATGTCTTATTGCTGATGCCGATCCCCCCCTCCCCCAGGTGGATATCTCAACGCCTGTAGACGCCACTGGTGAGAGGAGAGGTCAATTCTGAAGGCCACAACTGGATGTTGACCTATTCCAGCCGACCATCACACCATAGGGTAGAGTTGACCCTCTAATGACCTATCTTAGCGAGAACATTTGACCTACATTTTGGATGAATGACCTTATGATGACCTCATAGGACTTGAATGTTATTTCCCTGAAATCCGTGGTAATCAATTGGGCAACAAGAACAACAACAACAAGTCCAGCACCAAACGTATCAACTTCCAACAACACAAATTACGATCTACTTCCAACACCACAATTTACGACCTACTTCCAACACCACAATGTACGACCTACTTCCAACAACACAGTTTACGACCTACTTCCAACACCACAAGTTAGATCTACTTCCAACACCACAAGTTACGATCTACTTCCAACAACAAAATTTACGACCTACTTCGAACACCACAAGTTACGATCTACTTCCAACACCACAAGCTACGATCTACTTCCAACACCACAATTTACGATCTACTTCCAACACCACAAGTTACGACCTACTTCCAACACCACAAGTTACGACCTACTTCCAACACCACAAGTTAGGATATACTTCCAACACCACAATTTACGACCTACTTCCAACACCGCAAGTTACGACCTACTTCCAACACCACAATTTATGACCTACTTCCAACACCACAAGTTACGACCTACTTCCAACACCACAAGTCAGGATATACTTCCAACACCACAATTTACGACCTACTTCCAACACCACAATTTACGACCTACTTCCAACACCACAATTTACGACCTACTTCCAACACCACAAGTTACGACCTACTTCCAACACCACAAGTTACGATCTACTTCCAACAACACAATTTACGATCAACTTCCAACACCACAATTTACGATCTACTTCCAACACCACAAGTTACGATCTACTTCCAACACCACAAGTTACGATCTACTTCCAACATCACAAGTTACGATCTACTTCCAACACCACAATTTACGATCTGCTTCCAACACCACAATTTACAATCTACTTCCAACACCACAAGTTACGATCTACTTCCAACATCACAAGTTACGATCTACTTCCAACACCACAATTTACGATCTACTTCCAACACCACAATGTACGACCTACTTCCAACACCACAAGTTACGATCTACTTCCAACACCACAATTTACGATCTACTTCCAACACCACAATTTACGATCTACTTCCAACACCACAAGTTAGATCTACTTCCAACACAACAAGTTACGACCTACTTCCAACACCACAATTTACGACCTACTTCCAACAACACAATTTACGACCTACTTCCAACACCACAAGTTAGATCTACTTCCAACACCACACGTTACGATCTACTTCCAACACCACAAGTTATGACCTACTTCCAACACCGCAAGTTGCGACCTACTTCCAACGCCAACACCACAATTTACGATCTACTTCCAACAACACATTACACCGACTGCACCGAACAAGAAATCGTTTTGCAGTGGATACAAATTTGTAACCAGGCAAAGTTCCCTCCAAAATAATAAAATGTAAAATCTTGTATTTAGAATAATTTAGATGTACGCTTTATTATCACCAAAGCTAGTTTTAATTAGGCCTTGATATTCTGGCCCATGTTATGAGTTAGCTAACCTTCTAGCACACATTAAATAATTTGGTTTGTATTAAAAAAAGTTTAATTTAATTTCTATCGTGTTGATGTGAGATTAACAAGGGGCGTATGGTTGCAGTTCTCACCTGAGATTTGGGGGGGGGGAGCTGGGGTCCTACCCGTCTTGCCTAATCTGCACACGATACTGCCATGGTTTCACAACAGTTCTCCACCTACGTCACTGCTGGGTACTCCAGCACCAATGACCAAATGTTGCCCCCAGTTAAGGCCCAGATTGTTGCTTGGTGCTATCAGACGAGTCGCCACATCCCTTCACCAGAACGAGGCGTTTTCTCGCCAAGGGCGTGTTTCTGAATGGGGAAATAACCCGAGTTATCTTCGCGGGCAGCTGGGCCGCCCACAAAATCTCCGTCTGATATCGAAAGAAAGAAGAAGAAAAAAAAACATCATCGAAATGCCCACTCCCACGCTAACAACACGCGCTAGCGATATACAGGAACACCACAGAGAGTTATCTGTATCGTGGTCCTCACAAATGCGATCCTTTGTTTACACGATAGCTGTAACTTCTGCACTCTCCCGGCTGTATACAACGGCAGACATTCCGGGAGATGCTGTTGGAAACCCCGCCATTGTTTAAAGTGTTAAAAGCCACAGGGGCGTGTGCTGCAGGGTAATTCGGTAATTGGCGCATGCAGAGGCGTCACTAGGGGAGTGCTGAGGGTGCAGACCCCACAGGGTGACACCAAAGTGTAAAAAGTTTGTACGTTTGTGTTATTTGGCACTTGGGGGAGGTATATAGAGTAAGTCGTGAGGGGGTGACACCAACCTTAGTGACGACTCTGGGCGCATGTCACCAGGGCCACAATTGAAAAAAAAATCGTTAAATAACATCTTTAGGTTACGGTGCAGAGAGAAAAGGAGATTGGAAACGGGTAAAAATCTAAATATCTTTAACGCCTTTGTAAGTAGCACCGCCTGACAACCCACCCTATAAGCTACACCCTTCCACTGACAACTTCAGTAATGGTCGCCATTACGTCAGCAGTTTAACAGTTATATCACAGTCAGCTGTTCACGTAAAAGTCACAATTTTTGAAGGTGGTCTTGACTTTCGACTTTAGTAAAAAAAAATTAAAATGGAAAATCTGTTCACTTTTTCTGGATTCCAAAATCGGTGGATGACGCAATCTGGTCAGGGTCAATGACGCACGCCGGTCAAAACGTGCGAAGGAAATAGCCAATGACCTGATTCTGATTGCCGATAATAGCGGTATTTGGTTTGAAATAATTCTTTGACCTGTATAAATTGTGGCAGACGTGCTGGAATATCCCATGTCCCTGAGCATTTGGCGTGGATTGAATCCTTCAAAGTTACGAAACGGGTTTTCCCTGAACACCGCCCCCATCACCCCTTTCCGAAGCATTCACGGCCAACGGCCACCCTGATTGATATAAAAGTTTAGATTGTAACCTTCACCTTAACACATAAACGTCTTCTTCCACTCCAGGCCATTGTGGTGATATTTTAAAAAAATAATTGTGAACCCAATGTCAAGGTTATTTGAAGAATGAACTTATGTCATCGAATTAACTGGATGTCTTGTGATATGTGATATGTGATATTCATTCGTATGAGACTCTCATGGCTTGAGGAACGGACTCCCTCTTTTTTCAGAACGGCGGTTCACATCTGTTGCTGGGGCTCACATAGCATAATTTGAATGTATATTTTACATTCCGTAATATCGCCGCATGTCCTTTTCAGTTTCAGTAATTTGAACAATGAAAGCTTAAAGCGTATACATAATAGTGTAGAGGTGACTAACCCCCACCCCCCACCACATCAAAATGTATTTATGTGCCGGGTTTGCCCCAAGTTGAGAGTTTGACCTATAATTATGAAATATTTGCTTTTCCTCGATGGCATTATCAAAATTATCAAACATCGTTTAGATGTTAAAAAATAAATTTGTCTAAACCCCTCTCGCTTCTATTTTTTTTCTTTATTTCCTGTGACATGTAGCGTCATACTCAAAGCTCTAATTCCCACTAGTCTCCCCCTGTTTAAATCACCTCGCGGGGGGAACAGCTTTACGACCCCGTGGGCGTGGCATGGGTGTTCTGTTGGAGGCCATTAAAGTCGGACCTTTGTTGACGTGGGCAACCGGCAACGGACAGGGTCATTGTGGCGGGAACTTCGCAGGCGTCAACATTCCAGGAGTCGGAAACTGAATCACTTTTATAACCTACACAGGATTTTGTTAAAGTTTCATTACAAAATAAAAAAAAATAAAAAGTGGATTGTGTTCAGCTGGGCGTCGACCTGATTAAGTCATGTTCGAAAATAATGAAGTCATAAGTCCTACTTCGGATTTGGCGTCAAGTTATCAAATGGTGGTTGGAGTCAGGAAGAAGTCATGTCACGAAGTCAAGGGGATACAGGTGCGTGTGCGCTGAGGTTGTGACGCCCAGGGAAGATATAGTGTTTCGCCCTGGCAATCAAAGAAAAGCGAACGACGCGCAAACACACGAAATTAAGTTAAAACGTAATTCATATATCACAACACATATTTAATATTGACTTTATCGACTGTCTGTGTATAGCTATAATATAGTAAAGCCATGCAGATAGAAGACACACGTTCATAGAATGACCAATGACGCCACACGTTTAGAATAACAATTAAAATGACGTCATACTGAAAGGCTTGTAAAGAATGACGTATAAGTATCACTGGACGCGTCTTGTCACAACTCAATCTTTTTATTCAAATACTCACTGAGATTTGTATTCAAATCGTCTAAATTTCTCTAGCCCCCCCCCCAACCTCTTTTTTTTTACTCTCCCCACCACCACATATAAACCCTTCAAGTCCTAATCGTGTATATAAATTATTATTAAATCTCCATGTCAGAATGACTTCTTCAAATAACCGAGGCTCGTGTCTGGCCTGAGTACCTCGAACATGATACAGGTCCAATATTAGCTGTACGCCGACGTCCATGCACGGTCAACATACACTGTACACAGAACAGCTCGTTGCCTGTTGCCAGGGATTTTCCCGCCTCAATTCACTTTTTAAATACAAACATTACCCCTGTCCTAATTGAATGTAGCCAAGTTTTTATAAGACAAACACCTCTCTGCATGGATTATTGACCCCCCCCCCACCTACCCCTGTATTTCGTTCTGTGTGGCCAGATTACATAAGAATGTTCTTCACATCAACCTTCCCCCATTGGTGGATCGCGGTCTGGCACCTGTCACCAGACATTACAGTAAGACTTTTATCAAATGGCCCAACGCCTGACAACTTGGACGTTGCTAAACTTAAAAGTTTGGAAAACCGCTGTCATAAAGCAGACCCTTCTATCCCAAATTTTATTGTGATTAACAGTAACGCCATTTGTACATGTACAAACACTGTCCCCGTTTTACTCATACAAACGCTGTCCCCATTTTACTCATACAAACACTGTCCCCATTTTACATGTACAAACACTGTCCCCATTTTACATGTACAAACACTGTCCCCATTTTACATGTACAAACACTGTCCCCATTTTACTCATACAAACGCTGTCCCCCATTTTACATGTACAAACACTGTCCCCATTTTACATGTACAAACACTGTCCCCATTTTACTCATACAAACACTGTCCCCATTTTACTCATACAAACACTGTCCCCATTTTACATGTACAAACACTGTCCCCATTTTACTCATACAAACACTGTCCCCATTTTACATGTACAAACACTGTCCCCATTTTACATGTACAAACACTGTCCCCATTTTACATGTACAAACACTGTCCCCATTTTACATGTACAAACACTGTCCCCATTTTACATGTACAAACACTGTCCCCATTTTACATGTACAAACACTGTCCCCATTTTACATGTACAAACACTGTCCCCATTTTACTCATACAAACACTGTCCCCATTTTACATGTACAAACACTGTCCCCATTTTACTCATACAAACACTGTCCCCATTTTACTCATACAAACACTGTCCCCATTTTACATGTACAAACACTGTCCCCATTTTACTCATACAAACGCTGTCCCCATTTTACTCATACAAACACTGTCCCCATTTTACTCATACAAACACTGTCCCCATTTTACATGTACAAACGCTGTCCCCATTTTACTCATACAAACACTGTCCCCATTTTACTCATACAAACGCTGTCCCCATTTTACTCATACAAACACTGTCCCCATTTTACTCATACAAACACTGTCCCCATTTTACATGTACAAACACTGTCCCCATTTTACTCATACAAACACTGTCCCCATTTTACATGTACAAACACTGTCCCCATTTTACATGTACAAACACTGTCCCCATTTTACTCATACAAACACTGTCCCCATTTTCATACACTGTCCCCATTTTACATACAAACACTGTCCCCATTTTACATGTACAAACACTGTCCCCATTTTACTCATACAAACACTGTCCCCCATTTTACTCATACAAACACTGTCCCCATTTTACTCATACAAACACTGTCCCCATTTTACATGTACAAACACTGTCCCCATTTTACTCATACAAACACTGTCCCCATTTTACATGTACAAACACTGTCCCCATTTTACATGTACAAACACTGTCCCCATTTTACTCATACAAACACTGTCCCCATTTTACTCATACAAACACTGTCCCCATTTTACTCATACAAACACTGTCCCCATTTTACTCATACAAACACTGTCCCCATTTTACATGTACAAACACTGTCCCCATTTTACATGTACAAACACTGTCCCCATTTTACTCATACAAACACTGTCCCCATTTTACTCATACAAACACTGTCCCCATTTTACTCATACAAACACTGTCCCCATTTTACATGTACAAACACTGTCCCCATTTTACATGTACAAACACTGTCCCCATTTTACTCATACAAACACTGTCCCCATTTTACATACAAACCTGTCCCCATTTTACATACAAACACTGTCCCCATTTTACATGTACAAACACTGTCCCCATTTTACATGTACAAACACTGTCCCCATTTTACTCATACAAACACTGTCCCCATTTTACTCTACAAACCTGTCCCCATTTTACTCTACAAACACTGTCCCCATTTTACATACAAACACTGTCCCCATTTTCATACAAACACTGTCCCCATTTTACATGTACAAACACTGTCCCCATTTTACATGTACAAACACTGTCCCCATTTTACATGTACAAACACTGTCCCCATTTTACATGTACAAACACTGTCCCCATTTTACATGTACAAACACTGTCCCCATTTTACATGTACAAACACTGTCCCCATTTTACTCATACAAACACTGTCCCCATTTTACATGTACAAACACTGTCCCCATTTTACTCATACAAACACTGTCCCCATTTTACATGTACAAACACTGTCCCCATTTTACATGTACAAACACTGTCCCCATTTTACTCATACAAACACTGTCCCCATTTTACTCATACAAACACTGTCCCCATTTTACATGTACAAACACTGTCCCCATTTTACTCATACAAACACTGTCCCCATTTTACTCATACAAACACTGTCCCCATTTTACATGTACAAACACTGTCCCCATTTTACATGTACAAACACTGTCCCCATTTTACTCATACAAACACTGTCCCCATTTTACATGTACAAACACTGTCCCCATTTTACTCATACAAACACTGTCCCCATTTTACATGTACAAACACTGTCCCCATTTTACATGTACAAACACTGTCCCCATTTTACTCATACAAACGCTGTCCCCATTTTACATGTACAAACACTGTCCCCATTTTACATGTACAAACACTGTCCCCATTTTACTCATACAAACACTGTCCCCATTTTACATGTACAAACACTGTCCCCATTTTACTCATACAAACGCTGTCCCCATTTTACATGTACAAACACTGTCCCCATTTTACATGTACAAACACTGTCCCCATTTTACTCATACAAACACTGTCCCCATTTTACTCATACAAACACTGTCCCCATTTTACTCATACAAACACTGTCCCCATTTTACATGTACAAACACTGTCCCCATTTTACTCATACAAACACTGTCCCCATTTTACATGTACAAACACTGTCCCCATTTTACTCATACAAACACTGTCCCCATTTTACATGTACAAACACTGTCCCCATTTTACTCATACAAACACTGTCCCCATTTTACTCATACAAACACTGTCCCCATTTTACATGTACAAACACTGTCCCCATTTTACATGTACAAACACTGTCCCCATTTTACTCATACAAACACTGTCCCCATTTTACATGTACAAACACTGTCCCCATTTTACATGTACAAACACTGTCCCCATTTTACTCATACAAACACTGTCCCCATTTTACTCATACAAACGCTGTCCCCATTTTACTCATACAAACGCTGTCCCCATTTTACTCATACAAACACTGTCCCCATTTTACTCATACAAACACTGTCCCCATTTTACTCATACAAACACTGTCCCCATTTTACTCATACAAACGCTGTCCCCATTTTACTCATACAAACGCTGTCCCCATTTTACTCATACAAACGCTGTCCCCATTTTACTCATACAAACACTGTCCCCATTTTACTCATACAAACGCTGTCCCCATTTTACTCATACAAACACTGTCCCCATTTTACTCATACAAACACTGTCCCCATTTTACATGTACAAACACTGTCCCCATTTTACTCATACAAACACTGTCCCCATTTTACTCATACAAACACTGTCCCCATTTTACATGTACAAACACTGTCCCCATTTTACATGTACAAACACTGTCCCCATTTTACTCATACAAACACTGTCCCCATTTTACATGTACAAACACTGTCCCCATTTTACATGTACAAACACTGTCCCCATTTTACATGTACAAACACTGTCCCCATTTTACATGTACAAACACTGTCCCCATTTTACATGTACAAACACTGTCCCCATTTTACATGTACAAACACTGTCCCCATTTTACTCATACAAACACTGTCCCCATTTTACATGTACAAACACTGTCCCCATTTTACATGTACAAACACTGTCCCCATTTTACATGTACAAACACTGTCCCCATTTTACATGTACAAACACTGTCCCCATTTTACATGTACAAACACTGTCCCCATTTTACATGTACAAACACTGTCCCCATTTTACATGTACAAACACTGTCCCCATTTTACATGTACAAACACTGTCCCCATTTTACTCATACAAACGCTGTCCCCATTTTACATGTACAAACACTGTCCCCATTTTACATGTACAAACACTGTCCCCATTTTACTCATACAAACACTGTCCCCATTTTACTCATACAAACACTGTCCCCATTTTACATGTACAAACACTGTCCCCATTTTACTCATACAAACACTGTCCCCATTTTACTCATACAAACACTGTCCCCATTTTACTCATACAAACACTGTCCCCATTTTACATGTACAAACACTGTCCCCATTTTACTCATACAAACACTGTCCCCATTTTACATGTACAAACACTGTCCCCATTTTATTCATACAAACACTGTCCCCATTTTACTCATACAAACACTGTCCCCATTTTACATGTACAAACACTGTCCCCATTTTACTCATACAAACGCTGTCCCCATTTTACATGTACAAACGCTGTCCCCATTTTACATGTACAAACACTGTCCCCATTTTACATGTACAAACACTGTCCCCATTTTACTCATACAAACACTGTCCCCATTTTACTCATACAAACACTGTCCCCATTTTACATGTACAAACACTGTCCCCATTTTACATGTACAAACACTGTCCCCATTTTACATGTACAAACACTGTCCCCATTTTACATGTACAAACACTGTCCCCATTTTACATGTACAAACACTGTCCCCATTTTACATGTACAAACACTGTCCCCATTTTACTCATACAAACGCTGTCCCCATTTTACATGTACAAACACTGTCCCCATTTTACATGTACAAACACTGTCCCCATTTTACTCATACAAACACTGTCCCCATTTTACTCATACAAACACTGTCCCCATTTTACATGTACAAACACTGTCCCCATTTTACTCATACAAACACTGTCCCCATTTTACTCATACAAACACTGTCCCCATTTTACATGTACAAACACTGTCCCCATTTTACATGTACAAACACTGTCCCCATTTTACTCATACAAACACTGTCCCCATTTTACATGTACAAACACTGTCCCCATTTTACTCATACAAACACTGTCCCCATTTTACATGTACAAACACTGTCCCCATTTTACTCATACAAACACTGTCCCCATTTTACATGTACAAACACTGTCCCCATTTTACTCATACAAACACTGTCCCCATTTTACTCATGTACAAACACTGTCCCCATTTT
>CALYLW010001956.1:0-79237 GCA_944989445.1 Ampullaceana balthica
TTAATTTCAAACATATACCATTTTAAAATCTATGTGTCAAACAAAATAAATATTTGTAAACATTAGTCTATTGTACTATAATTAAGGTTTGAAGTGATACAAAAATATAATTCTTTGTCGCATATAATTGTAAATTATATTTTAAAAAGGATTTGAATAAAATTATTTAACAACTCATCTTGGCTTAAAAGTTTTGTCAAGAAAAACGCGATACTAAATAATGAGAACTGGTGTTTTGTGGTGCAGCGCTGATAGGATGTTTAATTGTAATGCACACCAGATATGCAAAAGATGGTGCTTTTTTCATCCAAATAGTTGATAGATTATTTGTATTGTTTATGTATGTTTGGATAATAATACTGCAATAACGCAAAGCTTTCATTTATCGATTACGGTTTATTTCATGGACAACCTCTAATGATTATAAATGGACACACATACACAAATTCAGATAAATTTGAAAAGGCTTCAAAAGCTAAAACGACTGCCAAAATCCAAATACCTTTGTATATATAGATATATAGTTTACCAACTCTAACCACACCTAGAACTTTGGTAATTGTATAACAGTACTTAATTATGCTTTATTTCATTTTTAAAAAGGGTAATTTTTATTTAGAATGAAATTATGTAATTTTTAAATCCTTTATATTAACTCGTGGTGTCTGCGGCCGACGACCGACCTTGCTTGCTTGCTTGTCGCCAAAACTTTTGATCGATTTTTAACCCACTTGCTCGCAAGATAGCGAGCTGAAATTTTGCAGGCAGTTTTGTACCGATGATAAAAACAATGTATCAAAATTTCAGATCGATCGCATGTACCGTAATTAAATTATTGATTTTTTAGATTATTTTATTTATTCCTATGTATCATGCTATTTTTTGAGATAGAGCGTCGCGGTGCGTATTATATTGAACAACCTTTCTGTCGCGCAATAAGGTGCGTATTTTATTGACAGCTCTTTTTATAAACATATTCCTGATCGGTGCGCATTATATTAAACATGTTTTACGACACAACTGCAATTTTGTATTTCTGGATGGTCTGGCGCTGCGTATTATAATGAACATTCTTTTAGTTACTTCTCGTACATAAAGGATTTATAGTCAAAAACTTGGTTTTTTACGGGTTTTTCTTATTTCGAAATAAGTCAAATAATACAAGCTTCACAAAAAAGTAATAAATACAATTTTAATGTGATTTTCTCATCAATATGCTTTTAATATCTTACGTTTGTTGATGTAACCACGATCTTATCATTTACCAACACTTTATTGTGAACGTGGCAATGTGGAAGGGATCGTTGCTATAACACTTTATTAAATCTACACTCTAGCACAGTGGTTCCCAAACTGTTTTGACCCACGTACCCCTTTTATAGTCAAAATTTCCCCCACGGACCCCCATGTGAAAAAAACTACATAAATGCATAGTACAAAAATTACAAACACATAAAAGCAACATTTGGTTGAAGAAGAATTTATAAATTGTATAACTTTTGTTTAAAATAAAATTGAAAACAATTAATAACTTTGATGAACGTGACGTGATTTGTATGAGTGTATTTATGTCCGACTCAATGTTTGTGAGTAGCAACCGCAAATCCCAACGAGCACCAATTTCTAGTCGGTTTCTGTTTTTTTTATGATGAGACTCATAACGGCACTGAATCTTTTTTCTACCAAATAGGAAGACGGGAAAGCTGTCAACAACTTCTGTATTATAAATCATAATGCAAGATATAAAATTGTCATTTAATTTTGTAACCAGAATTTGTGGTATCCTAGTTCAAACATTGTTTCAAGTTCTTTGTTTCAATAACGTGCGCCTGTATCAGTATGGATTCATTTGGGATCTGAGTTTGTCCACTCGCAAAAGCGTTCAACTGCCAGTCGGGAATATCCAAAGTGAGGAACACCTTCAAATGTTTGGTTCAGGTCAGCATGAAGAGCTGTTAAGTTTTGACACTAAAACAGGAAATCTTTATCTCTACTTTGCAATTTGAAAGATTTGGAAACTGATAAAATTCTCCTGTTTCTAAGTTTTGTTTGTACAGAAAAAGGTTTGCAACAAACGCAGATATTACGCTTTCAGTTTTGGTTAAATTTAATTAGTTACCTTGTAGATTCAAATTAGTCTTATTAAAGTTGTTATTAAATAAATCATTCATAAAGGATATGTCTTTTTTAAAGTTAATTCTGTCGCAAATCATTGTATTTGTTTTGCAGGAATTCCAACACTGAATCAAAAAGAGCTTAAAATCGATTTAAAAATGTACTTGTTGATAATCAAGGTATTTTTGTGCTAATAATTAAACGATTATAGTCTTCTTCATTTTCAAAACAATGTTGAGTAAATAATCTCTCATTCATGGAATCTCTTTTAATTTTAATAACTGCACTAATGACATAATCTAGTGATCCATGCAAAGTTTGACTAATTTTAATCAACAGTTTTATTGTTTTATATTAAACCTTGCGCGGACCCCCTGACGTTGTCCAGGGACCCCCAAATGAAATTTAATGTTCCACCGACCCCCTGCAAGGTATCATAGACGCTTAATCATGCATTGCGCACCACTTTGGGAACCACTGCTCTAGCATTTCGGGGTTGATGGTGGTATATAGTTTTACTAAGTACTAAACAACTATGAATATAATAATAACATTCCAAGATATTTACTGACCTAAGTCACTCCAAAAATTAAATAGTTAACGACATTATCTTGACCACACCCACCAGAAAATAGATGCTGTAAATCAAAATACTTGCGACACACCCCCTTTCCAGCTAAACCCAGGCCTGCATAGAAATTGTCTCCCATGGCTAATGACTTGCATGTAGATGTATGAGCAAGTCTGAACAAAGACACCACAATAAACCCGGGACAATTAGAAATTATCTCCCATGGCTAATGACTTGTATTTAGAGGGGCGAGCAAGTCTGAATAAAGACTCAACTAATCCACGATCGTGTCAAAAAGAAGACGTTAAGAAATCAAGTTATAAAATAAGTTTTGAAACTGATAAAATATCCAGTAATTTAGAATATCAACAGATATTAAACAGAAAATAATTGGACAAGTCGTCTATACAATAATAAAGGCAATAAGGAGTAGAATACATAAAAGTGTGAAGGATTTTTTTTTCCAATATATTTTTCAAGGTAATTTTTTTTAGCGGTGGGCTTTCTAAAATCTAGCGTTACGAACGGACATAGCAGAGTATATATTTTGATTATATATACGAATATATGTGTTATGAGAAAACCTCCAAGCTTAGGCTTCGCGTTATATAAGTTTGCATGAATAATAATGATATAATCATGATAATAGTAATGCATAGTGAATTACACACAGCATAAAGTGATACTGCGGCAAATAAGTTTGAAGTTCGACGTATTAACAAATATTGCTGAGGAGTCAATCGGACGTTAACTTGCGGCATTGAATAGTGCGCACCAATTATAAGTGCACCAATAATACAGCACATACAGCACAGTGTGTTAAAAATAAATGATGTGACTGTAATGTGATCCAAATCACGCATATCTGTGATTTGAAGCCGTTTAAGCTTCATCGATGATTATGACTTGTCAGTTTATTCGCCCATTTGTCCATACATTATCACCACAACATTATCAAAACATGTAAAAAATAAAATGTAATTTTACACATGTTAATAACTATTTATTTTGCATGAAACGTAGTAAGCAAATTTTGTCACAGGATAACAGAAAAGATTAACTTATCAACTGTTCATCATATTTAAAACTTAATAAACACTTGTTAGTAATTCACATAAACGTTTTTATTGATTTCAAGTCAGCACCTTTTCAAGATCTATTATGACTTGTCAGTTTATGCGCCCATTGGTCCATACATTATTACCTTTACATTATCAAAAACATGTAAATAAAAAATTGTAGCTACTTACAAATATCAATAACAAAGAACAATTTATTTTGCATGAAACCTTTGAAGTAAAGTTAAGCACTGGATAAAAGAAAATATTAAAGTATTAACTTTAATATACACGTTTTAGGAATTCTAATAAACGTTTTCATTATTGTCAAGTCAGCACCCCTTCCAGTTCTATATTAAAAGCAAAGATTTTTTATCCAAAATTAGTCTAAGACGCATTAAAATATTGCATGTAATTAACAATAAAAAAACTATTGTGGGGATGAGTTCGATTTTTAAATATGTTTTTGTTTTAAACATACAAATATGCAATATCAAAGTGTATAAAAGAAAAACAAACGCTATACTGAAGCATAAGTTGACAAATTTCATTTGCAGTAATAGCAAAATGGCTTTGTTGTTCAAAACGCATCGAAACTTGACAACCGAACGACAACCAATTGTAAATTTCATAAACCGAAAAGAGGAATGTTATATATTAATATAGAAAATTAAATTTATAATTATTGACATGGACACATACACAAAAAACGGACATTTAATACAAAAAAAAATAAAAAATAATATTAATCACATCAAATAAAACATTGCTCTTTTTACTTCGTTTCCTTCACACATTAATAAAAGCTCAAATAATGACGTAACGTCACAATATTTTATGGTGAGCAACATATTTTTTTAATCTCGAAAGCAACATTTTTTTTAAATCGGGAGTTACCTCGCATAGCGTCACGACTAACTGACTGACACTACTTGCGTGACAGATTGCAAATTATATAGTTTTTTATATATATATATATATATATATATATATATATATATATATATATATAGAGAGAGAGAGAGAGAGAGAGAGAGAGAGAGAGACAAAGAGAGAGAGAGAGAAAGAAAGAGAGAGAGATATATCATAGATGCTATATTGTGGATGCATGACTGTCCACTTGAATTTCCTTAGCTTATCAAATATGTGTATCTTTTGTTTCTCTACGAGTTTTTTTAGAATCGTTAGAAATGTACAATGAAATAAGCAGTATTAGAGAAAAAAATATTTGCATGATTAAAATTTTTGAATAATAATACATTAAGAATGATTTCATTGATCAAATTGGCCCTATATTTTCGGTAAAAACACTCAAAATAGTTCCTACTAAATTAAATGTTATTGTAAAAACTAAGTTGTGTTAAATTGTATCTCCATTCATCACCGCACCAAAAAGCACCGGTACAGGCTTTTTTAAAATATGTCTTTGAGAAAACTTAGCTGGCAAGATTAATGAGAAGATGGCTATAGTCTGAATTTATTTAATTAAATATAGGTTTTGAAGAGAAAACATAATAACTTTTTATACACATACAAATTTATTACAAATTTTAAAAACTAACTATTGTACAATTGTTTAATCGTATTCTAGTGACATATTTCGTTAATAAAATATATTTTAAAAAGACATTGAAAAGAGATAAAATAAAAAAGTTTCCAATTAGTTTTAAATCACATAACAAATAATACGTTCAATATTTTATAATTTTGTTTACAAGCCGTGTGGTTAATTGCCTTTTGTTTCCATGATATTTTTGTATTTGTGTTGTAACATTTTAACAAGCGGGACATTGTTTTATATCTCTTTGTGAATTCATTTCACATCAATGACGCACCACAAAGCACCGAGTCTGATGTATTTAATATGATATTGTGTTTAGAAAAATTAATAACGTTTGTATTATAAATATTTCAATGTCGGTAAATACAAATTTTTGAATAGAAAAATAAAATTAAAAGAAATTGTCGGTTTTTAAAATCATAATTATTTTTAAAAACATGAAAACTCTCAAATTAATTTATTTAATCTGGTTAAAGTGAATGTGCACATTTCGAACAGAATGTGTCTGTATGTGTACATTCTGTAAAAAAAAGAAACTTCTTCTATGTTGTCCAAGTGGCATGCCACTTGACTTCGATCCCTACAATTAGGGAAACAATATCAATAAATTGTTAGCATTCTTGGAACTCCTGCTAAGCACGCAGGCCTGGTACACAATGATTTTCGTCTGTGAGCTGCGCATTGTTCCAAGCTCTTTGATTCAGCCTAGCAATAAATGATGCGGCCTTGCCGATTCTGGTTACTATTTACTTATCCACACTAACAATATCGGACGGAATAAATTACAAGTATACTATCGATAAAATCGAGTTTTTTTATGACAGTTTCGTAAACGCCTAGAGAAAGGGGTTTTTTTTTCTAACAAAAATCATAATTTTAAATATTTATTCTTTAAACTCTTACTCTTTATGCCCCGTTTAAGAAGTTTATTACATTTTAAAACATATTTTCAAGTAAATTTAAATGAATTTATAAAAAAAAATTCTTTACATCAGCAGTTATACTCAATATAACTGAAGGATTTAGTCTGTTATACAGTTTATTTTGTAAATGTTTAGAGGGAAGAAACATAGAAATTACTGCATTTTATACTTCCGTATTTACAAAAAAATTGATTCTCTTATGACATTACTATGTTAGACACCAACCTGTAATGTGTCAATGGAAAACTAGACAGCTTGTTTTGAATTTATTGTTCATTTAAGTCTACATTTCTTAACTCCTGGTATATCGTTATTTATTGTTCATTTAAGTCTACATTTCTTAACTCCTGGTATATCGTTATTTATTGTTCATTTTAGTCTACATTTCTTAACTCCTGGTATATCGTTATTTATTGTTCATTTAAGTCTACATTTCTTAACTCCTGGTATATCGTTATTTATTGTTCATTTAAGTCTACATTTCTTAACTCCTGGTATATCGTTATTTATTGTTCATTTAAGTCTACATTTCTTAACTCCTGGTATATCGTTATTTTTAATTACATCGGGAACTAACCTAATAAATTACCATTAATTAAGATAATATTATGATTATAAAATTTGAACATGCACCTGTGCAGTTGCTTTATGATATTGTTTTATTTATAGAGGTAATCCTAACCAGATACTACCCGTGGCGTAGCATACGACGCAGACTTGCTCTTAGACAGTGCAAAGAAAGGTGTGGAAGAACGGACACAAACAGAAGCACGAAGAAATGAAAACAATCCGAGTGAACGTCGGTTAACGCCAACACCTTGTTGGTTTCATGACATGCACAATGCGGTTGTTGTTACCTGCCCTTCCCCCACCCCTACACCAACCTAGCTTACCAACAATAAACTGTGATTGTTCGAACGCAGCGAGGATAATTCGTCATGTTTTTTTTGCACATGGATTGTGCTTGTTCTAGTGAATTATATATATACTAGTGTATCACCCGTCGAAAATAACGGAAGTGTTAAAAATAAATAAACATCAGATTAAAAAATAACGTAATGCAGAACTTTCATTTATTTTATTTATTTTTATTTGATTCATTTAGTATAATATTTAACAATTTTATGTGGAACGTTCTAAAAGTGTTATTTTTGTTGCAGTAATTTGGTGCGCTGCTTTCTAAAATTAGAAACAGCATTGCATTACAACCATACAGACGACGAGAATTAAGTACAGATATTTATATATATATATATATATATATATATATATATATATATATATATATATATATATATATATATAAATATATATATACATAATTTCCATCGTCTGTATGTATATATATATATATATATATAAATATATATATATATATATATATATATATATATATATATATATAGAGAGAGAGAGAGAGAGAGAGAGATGTGTGTGTGGGTGTATGAGTGTGTGCGTTTGAGTGTGTGTGTGTGTGTGTGTGTATTGTTTGTGCGTCATCATTGCCTAGGACCATTCTCATCATATAAGTCATTTGCTTTAAGAGCCTTGTGTTACTTTGGTGGCCTATTAGCCCTATTCTTGACGTAATGTGTGTTGGCATGTAGGACAATTCATTGCGATCTTAAGGATATGTTTGTAGCACTAAGTGGACGCCCATGGGCAATCTGTCCATCATCAAGCTCATCATTTTGGAGCCAATGGTCTGGCATCTGCATGCCGTGCCACATCGAGAAAAGTTGGCACACCATTAGGCTTGGTTAAATACTGGGTAGTCCTTGTCCTGACAATTACTTCAGTGTTTGTAATGTTTAAATACTTGTTAGTCCTGCCCTGACAATTACTTCAGTGTTTGTAATGTTTAAATACTGGGTAGTCCTGCCCTGACAATTTCTTCAGTGTTTGTAATGTTTAAATACTAGGTAGTCCTGCCCTGACAATTACTTCAGTGTTTGTAATGTATAAATACTGGGTAGTCCTGCCCTGGCAAGTACTTCTATGTTTGTAAGTTTTCCCTGTCATGTTATGTTTAAATTTTTCCTCAACCTTTTGTTATAAAAGTGATTCAGCAACCTCTCATTGCTTTTGTACACGGTTTATGTTCGCATGATTATAAGAAAGTCGTTAGCAATACAGATCTGTTTACTTTTAGTTTGGGTTGGGTTCTAATTCCCCTTCTGTTCCAGATACATTCTGACAAATTTGTGCTCTGGCTTTCGAGATACGCACGCCCATCTCACAATGTCAGCACTATGAGACAATGTGCTGTAAATGTAGGAAAAGCTTCTCACTGCGTTTATTTTGTTGCCACTGAGGATTATTTTTTGCTTAGCGTATGATTTGCCTTGTGCCCGCTGGTACGTTACTTTTGTCTTATTTGTACTGTTAGTTTGTCCATAGTTTTTAGAAAGAACTGGATAATGTATCTACTCTACGTTTCAGGTGTGTTTCTGAGGCAACGCTAAGTAAAATGTACACAAGGAGCGTCTGTCTCAGAGAATATAACTAAAGTAGGTCCAGGAGAGTGTCACAATTGATCCATATATATATTGGCTTAATTAAATTTATGTTGGTTTGATAGAGCTACACGCTCTTTTATATTGGCTTGATAGAGCTACACGCAGAGCCGTCTTGACACCAGTTTGGGCCCCTGTGAAAAGAAATAGTGTTGGGCTCCTTCCCAGCAGGAATAAAAAAAATAAATATACATAATATATATAAATAAACATATTCCCATGGGGCCCCTATGCTCGTGGACCCCCGGCAAATGCCCAAAGGGCCTATGCGTTAAGACGGCCCTGTCTACACGCACGTTTATGTTGGTAGTAATATGAGATTCTCATGAGCTATGGCAAGTCTTTATCTTTTAGACGATTCCTGTGTGAGTTTTTGTTAAACTTCATAACTTTAAACTTCTTCTCTTACTTATATGTGCCTTTAAACATGCTCAGTGTTTGAGCTGCAATTAGAGGAAGTTGGGCATTTATTGGGAATGAAACGAGGTTTGGAGGCTCTACAGCATCGTACTTTACCTTCAGTATCATATTACACAACACCACAGTATCAGTATCATATTACACAACACCACAGTATCAGTATCATATTACACAACATCATATTTAGCTCTATCTGACATTGTATTTTATAGTTTCCAAGGCAATGTTTTGTGGACTACGAAACATATCCAAATTTCTCTTTAACAATAATTCAATAACTAATACAAATAAAACAAATGGCTGGTGTTTGTATGATACACACACCTTACACCGTGACACCACAATAAATGGAGTGTGAATTACCAAGTGGCTGGTGTTTGTATGATACACACACCTAATACTACAATGAGTGGAGTGTGAATTACCAAGTGGCTGGTGTTTGTATAATACACACACACCTTATAAATATATTGCAATGATCATTTTTTTCACAATTGATATACATAGTCCAGCTATACGAGAGGAGAATCAATCTTGTAGTCTGCATCCATCTTGCAATAATCAGACACAATAATTAGTTTCATCATCACATCGACCTTCAAACAATTTGATTTTATCATTATTTTCATTGTTACATGCAAATTATAGCAATCTGATGTTATCATTAATTTTATACACAAGTTTACGCAACTTTAAAATATTTTTAAAGTTTTATTAACTTTAACATTTAATACTCTCTACATTTTCTTTCATTCTATAATTTTTGCCAATACATACACCTGTCATTCTTCATTACGTCTTTCTTTTGTTTCTATATCTAGTTAATTTGTCCATACTATAGTAGGTAATACATTTTTTACATTTAAATATTTATGTTTACTTTATGTTCACTTGTTTACTAGTTTATAAATAATGATTTAATTTATTGTTTCAATTTCACATTTCATTAGTGTATTATCTATTTTATCTGCACTTCTAATGACCGGTGTTGATGTCTTAAACTTATATTTTTGTGCAGCACCGAGAAGGGGAGATAAATGTGTATGTTTCATCTCGAGCTTCTTTTATTACCACGTTTTTTTTAACTTGCTTTCGTTCCTGTGTGTCTGTCCACAATTTGTCAAATCTGCCAACGTAAAATTAAACCACTTCTGATGGTCCTAGAGATCTCAAAATTTTACCACAGATAGATCTTGTATGACAATGCATTGTATCAAAATTTCAGATCGATCGAATGTACCGTTATTAAATTATTGAACTTTTTAGTTTATCTATATATAAGCCTATGTATTATCCGTCTGCCCTTGATTACATAACATTCACGTGAAGAGTTCACACCAAGCCCGACCACAAAAACTATATATTTAAACATAACATCAAAGGGAGATGAGTCATTTCCAGTCTGTAAATGTTTGTCGGGCAATGCGTATTATATTTGAACATAATCAATACTTCAAAAGTCACCATAGTCACTTAGACTAAAAAGAATAAAATAAATAGAAGTAAAAAAAAGATTTAAAAAAAACACGTTTTTATAAGCGGACTAATAAGAAGAAAATAAAATTTAAAAATGTATAATTGAAAATCAGTACTACGATGTAATATGACTAAAAACGTGGGTGGGCGCTGTTTCGGCGTTTGACCAAAATGATTAGGGTTTACAAATGACGAGTATGAAAATGAGTGAATTGAATTAGTTAAGCCTGAGAAGCGCCCGCCTCACGTTTTTAGTCATATTACATCATGTCACCAATTTTCAATCATAAATTTTGAAATTTTATTTGCTTCGTTTTAGTCCGCTTATAAAAATCTTTTTTTTTACTTCTATTTATTATATGTCTAATTTGATCATTTTATTAAAAATTATAAACTTAGTGGTAAGTATGTATTCATGTGGACGAAAATGGTAAGTTTAATGTTCGTGACTGGGGAACCTTAATAATTCATTGACGTTATATTCCTCATTGCGGAATCGAATACAAGTGTCGTGCACTGTCATAAACTAGACAAGCAATGTGTTCATTTAGTGTAATACTAAATGCCAGCCATGTACCACAATTGTTAGTAATGTATACATTTTACCATCAATATAACAATAAACTAGTTTTCCTAAATTTAAGTGATTTCGTTTTTTAAACATCAACTTTGTTCACCTAATTTATATTGTAAATTATTCTTCTAAATTAAAATCGAATAAAGATTACATCAACATAATTTGTTAATAGAATCTCATTGCACTGTACATTATATTTTTTAAAAATATCTTTTAATAAATACCTTTTTTAATATTCACGTATTATTTTACTGAAGTGAGATATAATTACGCTCACATTAAATACATCAATATTGGTGCTCTGTGGTGCGGGGACTTAGTGGAAATATAAATATAATTTTAATGCACATTCAATACAATTACACAAGATCCTTTACTAAAAAAATTATTTACAAACCTTAAATAATGCTAAGTTATGAATATAATAAAGTTAACATAATAAAACATATATAATTCGTTATATCTATCTATCTATTTATCCATATATCAATCTCACTATCTATATATATATTTCTCCTAAACGATCATGTTCAAATGAGCATGACGAATGACCCTCGCTGGTGACGAAAAATCCTAGATGGCAAGCGTGGTGGGATGAAAAGAAAACAGAAGTGTGTGTGTGTGCAAAAGGGGGGAGGGGTGGGTGGCAACTTCTGCGTTCACTTGCCGTTCAGTCACATCTTTCCTTCACAGAATAACATATGATTCGTAGTGTAGTGGTTATCACGTCCTCCTTGCACGTGGAAAGTCCTTGGCGGGAAACAAAATTATTTAAAAACTTTTAAAATAATGTTTGTTTCTGCCCGTTCTTTCCCCCTTTTTCCAACATGACTAAGGCTGTTAAACGATTATCGGATTAGAAAGTGACAATCGGTTTTAAATTTCCAAAACCGATAATCGAATTTTATTCTGCCGGATTTATGAGGTGAAATCCGGTCGGAGCCTAAGCCGGATTTGTAAAAATTACCGGATTCCAGATTTACCGAAGCTATAATTAATATATATTTTATCGCAAACCTGACAAGCCGGATTTGGCCGGATTTATGAAGCAAATTTCTGCCCGAGCCTGATTTGTAAATATGGTTGGATTCCGGATTTGCCGCAGCCGCTGGCGAAATCCGGTACACCCCTAATTTCTGTGAAGTCAGCTATAAAACGATAATCGGTTTAAAATCGGAGTTACATAATCGATAACCGGTTTGGCCACACAAAAAAACACCATGAAATTAAAAACCCTAAACATGACTAACCCTCGCTATGTTCGGCCAATCACAGTTTATGTTTAAGGGATGATAGTAATAAATGGTGGGGAGGGGGGCGGGTAACAAAAACCTCAGTGCGCTTGTCTCCACGTTTACTCGCTATTTTTTTCATTACTTTGTGCTGCTGTTTGTGTCGTTACTCTCACCCCCCTCCCCGTTCTTTGCACTATCTATGAATGCGCAAAGCTGCGGCGTATGCTACGCCGCGGATCGTTCTTATTTGTTATAATTATCGCAAAACAACTAAGCACACATATTTTATATCAATTACTGATGCATGTTATTTTAATGCAAATAATGCTAATACTATTTAAACAAAGGAACTTGCATTAATGAGTATGGCCACTTTTTCTGTGCTATTATAATGACATGTCACTAGCCAAAATACATTTTAATAAAAGATCCTTTTTCTTTTTCTTTCTCTCTAAGCACTCAGAAAAGTTATTCATTGGCTAAAAATGTGTGTATATAACAAAATATTTATTTTAAATAAATATTTTGTTTCTTTTGAAAAGTACAGAAAGAGATTCTGTATGGGAGAGGGTATATTTTGTTAAGTTTCTATTTGTTACATCGTCAAGTTTAATAGCATGGAATACTCGTTAAAATAAACATATCAGACATGTTTTATCTAACTAATAATTTGGATAATAATTTTAATTCACAACAATTATTTACTCGCTTCAAGAAATTGTTTTTATATCAATAAGTCATCTTTAAAACATACAAATTAACCAAAGTTCATACTTGCAATTGGAATTTAGCATAGAAAAATATAAACATTTCGTAAAAAAATATTTAATTAAAAAAATGAAAATAAATTTTTAAAAAAACAAAAACGAGACACATTATACATATAATAGTGAGAATGAAATTATATAAAAGTAATTGCAAATATCAATGTAAGGTTAGTAACAAACTTTGTAAGATCAAATCGCTTTTTTTGTCAAACATCATCTACTATAATAAATAGGTTGCTCAGTAGCCTCAGTGCATTCTTAGGGTAGGAGAGTGCTAGCAATTTATTGACATTGTATCCCTCATTGTAGGAATGGAAGTCAAGTGGCGTGCCACTTTCATTTAATTTAAAATGTAACAACTGGGTACGACTGCGTTTTTGAAAATTAGACATGCATATATATTACAATGTATTAAAACATTTGTTAGTTTCCATAATTTGAAGAGTTACAACTTTAAAATTAGTTTGCTTTTTTAAATTGATATTTCTGTACAATTTTTTGCCGTACACACAATGCAACTTATAAGAACACCATTTATTAATACTTAGTCTTATTAAATTTAAATAACATTTAAGCAAAATTAAAATTATGACATTTATCTTACTTATTTTCCCAACCCAATGTCTTATTTAAAAAATCATAATCGATGCTTTGTGGTGCGTCATTGGTGCGATGTAATTTTACTGCATGTCCAATATGATAGCAAGTATAATATTTATTGAATTTTTTGTAATCTGTATGAAATATGATCGTTCCTTCTTTTTTATAATACTAAATATTTAAGGGAAGATACATAAGCTGCTTAATTTTACAATGTTTCTGATTGGTCTATTAAAAAAATGAAGTTGAAAATAAAAATCAAAAGGACGAAAACCAAATTTTAATTTTTCAATTATGTGTTTACATGGTTATGTCTTTTATAATTGTGTTGTGTTATCATAAAATTGTAACAATGAAAGAATGGCTTGTTTCTTTGTGATGTCACATTTAATAGAAAATAAGATTTTGTGACAGAAGCCTCATGTAAAATATCGGTTAACCGCTTCTGTACATAAATGTCAAGGACATTCGTTGAAAATGAACCAAACTGTCGTAGAAATCTTGGGTATATCCATATAAAAGCTAATTGCAATATATAAAATAATGGGGGTTATACATTTACCAACTTACGATATATAAAATAATGGGGGTTATACATTTATAAACTGACGATATATAAAATAATGGGGGTTATACATTTACTAATTCACGATATATAAAATAATGGGGGTTATACATTTAATACACTACGATATATAAAATAATGGGGGTTATACTTTTAGCAACTTGCGATCTATAAAATAATGGGGGCTATACATTTACCAACTTACAATATATAAAATAATGGTGGTTATACATTTACTAACTTACAATATATAAAATAATGGGGGTTATACATTTACTATCTTACAATATATAAGCATGAATGACCGACTCAAGTTTGATGTGGTACCATCGGCAACTCAATATCTTATCAGTTTCTGTTATGTTTATGTCTCCAGCGACATACATTTTTAGAGTTTCTATTATATCTTGGCTGAAAAATATAAAACCTTTATGTTATTATTTGTAAACAACACACTGCTAATTCAGAGATTTAACTGATATTTTAATATGAGTTTATGATCTATAATTTAATGTCCTTATATCATACATAATAATGTCTTTGACTGTATAATCAATAGCAAATGCATAATATCAATGATTAAGAATTTGCAGGAAATACAGTTTTAAGGCGTTTCCAATATATATACATACGTATTCGAAAACTGAACTTATTTTTTTAAAGATATGCTTATATTTTCATTTATAGCTTATGTATTATGTATAATTATTTTATTACATGTATATATTTATACACATTTATATATAATAAAAAACATACTTTTACTTTCGAATGTTTATAATATCTAATGGATGTATTTTCTTTGAATGCTAACAAAACAAGACTGGATAAATTGTTACTATACTATCCATATATAAGGGACTTCTACGATAGTTTAGTAAATAAAAACAGTCGGCTGTTCAATTGAAATTTGTCTCTCAATTTAGCAATATTGAAATAATTATACACACATTATAATTTGTAATTAAAATAAAGTATGTGTTTTATTACATATGTATATATGCTTACAATGATTATTATCTATAACTATTAAAAAGAAGAAACTATTAGGTTTTCATTTTAAAAAACACACAAAAATTCAATAAATATTATACTTGTAATCAAATTATATCACCCCGCGACGCACCACAAAGCATCGTTTACAATTTTTAAATATGACATTATTTTGTATAAATAAAAAATTATACCATTTTTTTTTAAATTTAATTTAAATCTAATGAGATTTAGTATTAATAAATGGTGTTTTATAAGTTGCATTGTGTGGACGTCAAATAAGTGAATAGAAATAAAAAAAATAAAGGAAAAGTACCTATAAAATTGCATTTCTTCAAAATATGGAAACTATAAAATGTTTTAATTTAGTGTAATAGATGTGCATGTCTAATTTTGAATGAATCGGCCACATAAACATTACAATGTTTATATATTATGAAAGTGGCACGCCTACATTTAGGGATACAAATTCAAAAGTTTGCTAGAATTCTACCACTTTTTATTTACAGCGAGCCTAAAAACAACTGATGACCCTAGTTTAGGATATTTATAGATGAATTTACTTTTTAAAGTATTCCCTCTCAGTTTAACAACAACATAAACAAATCAACTTTTTGTTTGTTCCAATAACTTTATTGTTTCTGCTAATTGTATCATTCTCTAGCGTTATTGAAATGTGTATCAGGGTATTTGATGTTTGACCACACTTTGAATACAGAAATGCCTCCCTACAATTGCGGTTAACTTTTCGTGGATTCACAGCTTCGCTTGTTTTTACGTATATTAGTATTAGAAGAAGTGCCCTAGGAAATGGCATCGCCGTCTGAAGAAACTTAAAATATAATCATCGGCATCACAGTGAAAGTCATCATCGCCTCCAAAGTCATCATATTGTACATTATATTTATCATCATGTCATATACAGTAGCTACGTGTATTGAGTATTTTGTTAACTCATCTACCGACTTCGTATTGCTTTACAATGGGTGTTCCTATGCCGCAGACTTTTACCTATTTCGGGGGTCTCCGGTCCCCATTAACCGCGATAAACGATGGTTTACTGAATGTTCTTGATAACTTTGAAACTGTTCTTACAATAATAAAATGTACTAAGTATTTTTGATTTATAATTTACTTCTTTTCCGTTATCTCCAAAAAAAATTTTCATGTGTTATTTTATTTCCGTTGTGAATGTGTTGTTACTTGGAGTCCCTAGAGCACAAATAACTTTTTTTTAAAATGAGTCTTAATGTGTAGATGTAGACTGTCCTCTAAATAGGACAATGGGAGGACCTATAATAAAAAAATCCGTGAAAAATGTGTGGGAGCCTCAATGTATTTGCTTCTTATTATAAAAATATATGCAAGAACCAACCAAGCTTAAGAGAAATCATAGTCCTAAAACACTATGTATTATGATAAGCTGAAAGCTCGTCAGGAAGACGTTTTTATTGTACCTCCCACAAAATGGTTTAGGCTTGCTTCTGCATCATTCATGACAGTGCCCCGTTTTTCCCTCTGCAACAAAATTGTCCTACGCCGTCATATAAATAATATAAAAGCCCAAGTCACAGGTTGGATGTGTAACGCTGAGGAATGATGTAGAACAGTCTATAGCAGTTAAAAAATCATGTGGTGATTAGCACTGTAAAAATATTTAATATGACGTCATTGTTTGATCTTATATTTAATAAAAGGTGTGCATCAAAATGTGTGCAAATTAATTACAAATTAAAGAAGCGCTGTAAAAAATATATTATATGACGTCATTGTTTTAGCTTATTTCTTAATTTTGGAAAAGGGAACGATGTAAAAATAGGATTTCAGGATTTATAATTATAAAATACTTTGTGTACATTTCAGGAAGATTAATATTTCGTATTTATTTATTATAATTTACTTGGGGTTTTGACAAAAAAGGTGGGCGCCGTAGGCGCCCTAAAGCCGATGTGGGCGCCGTAGGCGCCCTACAACCCCTAGTCACACAATATTAGCTCCCATTGGTAATTTGTGTATCCTGTGTACTTGCGTTTTAGAGTTATCTTCAAATAAGCTGTATCAATTGCGCGTCTGAAATCCTTCAGAGACATTGCATTTTAGCCGTGGATAATTTTGTACAGAATCCATGCATTCACTAGTGCCATAGCAATGCAGCAATTAGAAAATGACCAGTACCATTTCTTTTCACGAAAAGAAATACTGTTATTTGAAACAAGCCAATTATGGTAGTCGACACCGCCCATAAAAGCATAATTAGAGATCAAGTTAGGCGTTTCACAGTGCTTTTGTCTTTCTTTTATTTCACTCTTTGCTTGACATCATGAAACAGCTAAAGAGAATCGTGATTTGTGGCAATGTTAACATTGTTTCTGTCATACCAGCGCACGAGAAGTACCTCAGACGTTCTGTAGTAGACGTACTCATTTTCTCAATGAGGTGACATTTTCATCTCTTTTGAAGACTTCAGTAGACATGTTCATTGACTCTGTCTTCTCTAATCTTGTTGCTTGAAATCCAGTATCTGCCAGCTGAGACAATAGATCCATGTTTGTAAAGATGTTATAAAAAATGAGGACATAGCTGCATGGATCAGCAATGTATTGTACAGCATTCAAGAATATTTGAAAACCAATGGGCCAATCTGTTGCAATTTTTTTCTCTCCACAAAACAATGAGAAGTGTAACAGAATTCCTCGCTGGAGCACAAAGCCAAATATTTATACTCAAATCTGATGAGCTTTATTTCCTTTCATATTTTTTTTCAGGCTGGCATTAAATTTCCCGCTCATCACATTAATGCTGATGTTAGTTGTAACATAGCCAAATTTGGGAAAATTCTCATTCAAGAGTTTAAAAAGGCTTCATCTTGAATTATTGATCAACTTTGTTTACTCTCTGCAGTAGAATTATCTACGAAATAAATATTACTTTCCAATTTCAGAAATCGGTTTCAGGACATGGCATTATTGACAATAATAACTACAAGATCATCTGCATCGCTCCTATAATCTGTTTCTGACGAGACTCTATGATATCCAGTTAGAATCAAAATCCCAAGACAGACCTTCAATTCTTCAGCTGATGTTTGAGATTCGTGATCGCTTCTAACATCAGTTGAATATCGACCTGTTTCTCTATTCTATACATCGTAACACTCTAGCGAAAAGAAAAACTCCTCAAAGAGTTACAAAGGAGTAGGTCGGCTTATATTTAATTGCACATTATTTTGTGTTTTAGCGGCACCTTGTCCATTCGATACAGATGTCTCTAGGATGGCCGGAATTTTCTGCTTCGTCCAAGATGGCGAAGGACAAGCACACAGACTTCAGCTTCCGAGTATTCTTCCTGGCACTGTTCTAGAAACTCTTCCACTTCACCCAGGGTATGACATTTTCCTGACACTGTTCTAGAACCTATTCCACTTTACCCAGGGTATGACATTTTCCTGGCATGATTCACTAGAAAAATAGGATTATTATAGCTTACTTTACATCTAGGCACTATATACACCACGTCATCCCAATGTCCTATTTACAGGACAGTGGTATATGACGCGGTATTACGTTTGAATTTGTGCGATTGGAATAAAATGTAGCGTTACGGACATGTAGATAAATTGCTTACATCGTGTAAAACCCTTAGTCCGTGCAATAAACCAGAACACATCTAAACTTGACATTACATATAGGGGATGTCAAAAACTGGCACCAAGGTCACAAATCACAACCTACCGCTTACACACCACGTGGCACGTGAGCGCCTGCGCGAAGGACTAACAAGAGACATCTTAGGGTCTGCAATTAAATATTAATGAAACTATAAGATTACTTTGTTAAGTGTAATATATACTATCTCTTATTGTTAATTAGACAGCTCCTGATTGTAGCTGTCTCAAGAAAAGTGGCACGCCACTTGACTTCGATAGCTATTATTAGGGAAAAAGTTCAATAAACGCAAAGGCTCTCGTACCTACGGATTTAAACAAACTCCAGATAAAAACAAGCTAATCTTTCTATTTCTTGATTTACACTAACTCCAGATAAAAACAAGCTAATCTTTCTATTTCATGATTTACACTAACTCCAGATAAAAACAAGCTAATCTTTCTATTTCATGATGTAAACAAAAATGTCTATTAAGATTAGTAAGTAGAATGTAGAAACAATCAAAACAATTAACTTTGTCTTTTTTGCTTACATGAAAAAATTATTGTGATACTACTGTTAACTCAATGATTAAAAAAAGTATAATTAGTAAAACATTAAAAATGTGACATTTTAACAACTGTGTTAATAACAAGGAGAGTGAAGACTGCAGACATTTTATAACAACTGTTTGTGTTTTTTATATCATCAATCTTTTAATTAGTAACTTGAGTAGGTTATTTAAATTTGTATTTATATATTTTTAAAAAATATTTATTTTTAAAATAAAATATGAACTGTAATGCATGTTTATGACTCAGTCACGTATGAGCAGAGAGTAACTACAAAGCAGGGCCGTCTTAACACATTGGCCCGTTGGGCATTTTTCCCGGGGGCCCACGAGCAAAGGGGCCCCATGCGAATATGTTTATTTATATATATTATTTATATTTATTTTTTATTCCGGCGGGGGAGGGGCCCAACACTATTTCTTTGCCCGGGGGCCCAAACTGGTGTAAAAACGGCTCTGCTACAAAGTATGCTGTGTAAGTGGGTATGACAATAACGTAGTGCATGTTTATGACTCTGTCACGTATGAGCAGAGAGTGACTACAAAGTATGATGTGTACGTGGGTGTGACTATAACGTAATGCATGTTTATGACTCTGTCACGTATGAGCAGAGAGTGACTACAAAGTATTCTGTGTACGTGGGTGTGACTATAACGTAATGCATGTTTATGACTCAGTCACGTACGAGCAGAGAACGACTACAAAGTATGCTGTGTACGTTGATGTGACTATAACGTAATGCATGTTTATGACTCAGTCACGTATGAGCAGAGAGTGACTACAAAGTATGCTGTGTACGTGGGTGTGACTATAACTTAATGCATGTTTATGACTGTGTCACGTATGAGCAGAGAGTGACTACAAAGTATGCTGTGTACATTGGTGTGACTATAACGTAATGCATGTTTATGACTCAGTCACGTATGAGCAGAGAGTGACTACAAAGTATGCTGTGTACATTGGTGTGACTATAACGTAATGCATGTTTATGACTCAGTCACGTATGAGCAGAGAGTGACTACAAAGTATGCTGAGTACGTTGTTGTGACATTTATACGACTCTCAAGTCTCATCATACATTCAGGATAAATTAACCCGTAACGTTGACACTGGTGTGAATACAAAGCCTGTTAAACCTCATCCCTCTCCAGGATTTTAGATCGCTGGATCCGTGAAAGAAACTTCGGTGAGGTATACCTCGAGTTGCGTGCAGAAGCAGGCACTTACCTCCCTTTGCCCTTAAATAGTTAGGCCGCTTGTTAAGCTCGTGATCGTGTGAGTCCTTATAATCATACACAAATGAATGTATCACAGCTGAAATATATATTCTGAGACGTTAAACGCTAAAGCAAACTTACTCTATAATTAAATATAGTTAAGAGGCTTTTTTTAAACTACGTATACTTTATTTTAATACAAAGTCTCCCACCTGAGAGACTTTGTATCGTGACACCGGCAATTACAGTCCTACCTAAGTTTTGGCTACCAACTACCAGTAGCCCATCTCTTTTACTGTAACGGTTCAACACCTGATCACTTGAGCCATCACCAGAATTACCGTATTGGACTACGCCACAACAACTGCCGGAGACAAGGTCCCAGTGTCTTACACAAGGTGTATACACGTCATCCTGTCAGTCTGTGTCCGCAGGTCGGCCAGAGACAGGACCCCATGTCTTACACAAGAAGTCTACACGTCATCCAGTCAGTCTGTGTCAGCTGCTCGGCCAGATACAGGGCCCCGTGTCTTGTACAAGGTGTATACACAACATCCAGTCAGTCTGTGTCAGCAGGTCGGCCAGATACAGGGCCCCGTGTCTTATACAAGGTGTATACGCGCCATCCAGTCAGTCTGTGTCAGCAGGTTGGTCAGATACAGGGCCCCCGTCCCCTATAGAAGGAGTCTACACGACATCCAGTCAGTCTGTGTCAGCAGGTCGGCGAGTTCACTGGACGATATACCTCAACCCTTTCCTGAATTGTACATCGAAAGAACGGAGTCGTCCACATGACATTAGTCACCCCCGTTGAGATAACTGAGCAACCCCCCCCCCACACTAAAAAACTTCACGTATTTCTTTGTCCAGTTCAGCGCTCCTCTCCCCAACGAAACGGAACGGTCTCTTCCCACGTTGGATTACACCGGAGAGTTAACCAATGATCTGAGGACTCAACCCTTACACGTCACAGCAGGAGATTCACGTGTCACATAAAGGAAGGCGGACGATGAGAGCAATCTTCTGTGTAACTCTCAACCCTTACACATCACAGCAGCAGATTCACGTGTCCCATAAAGGAAGGCGGACGATGAGAGCAATCTTCTGTGTAACTCTCAACCCTTACACGTCACAGCAGGAGATTCACGTGTCCCATAAAGGAAGGCGGACGATGAGAGCAATCTTCTGTGTAACTCTCAACCCTTACACATCACAGCAGGAGATTCACGTGTCACATAAAGGAAGGCGGACGGTAAGAGCAATCTTCTGTGTAATTCTTAACACCTGTAAGTATTTAATAACGAGAGAAATTTGTTTATTGAACAGGCAATAAGATGACTAAATGGCAAAACAAATTAATACTTGGCCATATATTATTATTCACATTTTAAAAACTTCTATGAACTATTGTATAATTTTAAAATCAAAAGTATTTTTTTAAGAACGTGTTATTCCTTTGTGAACATTTATTATGTCCATTGTTTGTGTTTTGATTGCCCAATTAATAATTTTAGCACTTGACACAGTAAGCCAATCATTTACACTGGGATTCTTTTGTAACTTCTTGTTTATTATCGTTCCTTATACAGAGCTCACGACTACGTGATGTTATTATATAATAACCTATCTCCCTTCCACCGCTGTATTCGAGAGACCCGCCGTCTCGACCGACCTTACATGTGTATCACGTCAAAATTAATATACATTATAGTTATAACAACATTACCCACCCAATTCTGTCCTGAGACCCCACCTGCCCCCAACCCACACCGCCGGTCTGTCCAGAGACCCTTCCTCCACCCCCCACACCGCCGGTCTGTCCAGAGTTATAATAAATAATCGTAAAAACGAAGTTTTTGACTACAAATCCAAACGCTTATCGCTAAAAATAAACTCTTGGACAAAAACTGCACCAAAAAAACCTCGTTTTGAACGTCTTTCAATATGTAAATGACCGATGACCGTACAGAAAATTGTCTTTTATTATATAGGATGTTGTCATCTTGTCTCACAAGCGCAACTCGTGTACACTATCAATAATACAAACGCCTTTTGTGCTCAGCTTATAGACGTACCCTACCGTCGTGCGTTGCAAAGATCTCATTGTAAAGGAAATTTAAAGAAACAAAAGAATGGCAATTTTTAAAATATGTTTTTTTTCTTTTAAAATGTCTGCATACATTAAATTGGTTTATAAACATGTTAAAACAATGTAGCGACATAATATATTATTGTTAACCCACGGAAACAAATTAGTGATATAGAAAGAAACCTCAGATCTGTAGACATACTACTATTTTTAAGGTTATTTTAAGGTAATGCCTCCAGAAGTCTGAAGTACGAAGTTATCTAATTATATATAATATTCAAGAAATAATTAATTGGTCTTTTATGATGTATTTACCTAATAATTCTAGCTAAATACAGAGTTTTACTAATTTGAAAATCAGATTTAAGTATGTAGTCATGTGAGCAACACAGATAAAGTTTATTAGGAGAATTTTGTTTCTACTTTCGTGTATTTTTTAAATAAGATTTATTAAATAATATGAATACGCACATAACATTGTTTTAATTAAATTCAGGATATACCGGGGTAGGAGAATCATTGCAATTTATAGATATGTTATCCCTAAATGTAGGGATCGAAGTCAAGTGGCGTGCCACTTAAATAAATCGTCTAACACTAGGTAAGGTTGTCAACACTTTTACACAATAAGACATGAACCCAGTCACCAGTAAATAACTTAATTTTATAGTTTCCGTCTTGTTAAATTAAAATAATTTTAAAATCTATATTTTATTATATTTTAATATTTCTATTAATAATTTTAGGTTAACTACTTTAAAAACCATTTAACAAATTCAAGTTAATAACACAATGTCTCATTGGATTTTACATTCACTTTCGATTTTTAAAAAATAATTGTATACTACTACAATCTTCTCATAAATCTTGCCAGCTAAATATTCTCAAGTACAATGTCATAATTAATAAGCATGTACCGGTGCTACTTGGTGCGATGAAGATTTGAAATAAAATACATTATTTAACATTTAACACTAGTGCGATTTTACGATACAAATTTTATGAATAAGAAAAGGTTTTGACTGTTCTTTACCGAGGAAAACTAATGCACATTTGTTCATTGATATGATGTGAATATTATTTGTTTTGTAAATGAGTAATCATGCGAATATTTTATTTGTTGAATGCTTCTTATTTCATGGTATACTTTTTATATTTAAAAAAAACAACAATCAAACAACTAATACTATGATATGATAACCTGCTCCAACTAAAGTCTACTCTCAAACAGCCGTGTACTATTGTTTGTGGATAAGGAGGCTTACTCTGGCGCGTGAGACTCATTGCAGCTTGGGCAGTTTAGTACACTGTGTTTTGACGTGGCAGACTTTTTTCTGTTTATTTCCTAGTTTCTTTTTGTTATGATCCGGAACCAAACACAATTGAACATAAAATAATAATAACCAATGTTGAAATAATACGGAGAGTTGAAATTCTCTTTTTTTTTAAATTGAAAAATATATTTTAAGATGTTATTTTCTATTCGATTTTACATAAACTTGACCAATATTGTTAAATACATCCATCATGAGCAATATTGAAAGGAAAAAAAAACTGTTTCGAACTTTACATCTTACTACGATCTTTCCCGAAGGCCTTAATTTTGTCACGTTTTTATTAACTCACTTTCGTTGGTGTGACATTGTTTGTTGGTTTGTCCAAGATTTTTTCAAATCTGCCAACGTAAAATTGAACCACTTGTGATAGTCCTAGAGATCTGAAAATTTTATCACAGATAGATCGTGGATGACAATGCATTGTATTAAAATTTCAGATCGATTGAATGTACCGTTATTAAATTATTGAACTTTTTAGTTTGTCTATAGTCTATAAATAAGCATCTGTACCGTCGGCTTTTGTTGACATCCGTGAGTTCCCCCCGTGACCACATCACAATGTTTTTTAAAATGTTGGGCGGGCGCTTGTGAGGTGTTTGGTAAAATAAATAGAGGTAAAAAATATTGTTAAAAACCAAGTTTTTATTAGTGGACTAAAAAGAGTAAAATAAATAAAGGTAAAAAAATGATTTTTAAAAACCACGTTTTTACAAGCGGACTAAAAAGAAGAAAATAATTTAAACTTGTAAGTTCAAGTACTTTCATTTAATATGACTAAAAACGTGGGGCGGGTGTTTGGTATAAAAATTAAAGATTTCTAATTTAGAAGGCAAAAGAGAGATCTATAAGTGAGAGTATGAGTGAGCTGCATATGTTAAACCTCATAAGCGCCCGCCCCACGTTTTAATCCTGTTAAATGAATGTACTTGAACATACAAGTTTTAAATTATTTTCTTCTTTTTAGTCCGCTTATAAAAACGTGGTTTTTAAAAATCATATTTTTTACCTTTATTTATTTTATTATTTTTTTAATAAGCTATATAAATACTGTTTTTGTGTGTGTTTTTTTTGTTGTTGCCTTTTTAAAAATCTGATCGCCATGAAACTTTAGAACGTTGTTGAGTGCAATCTCGCATATATTTCTTACATAAATTGTTTGAAAATGCAACTTTCATTTTTCTTATTTGTTTTATATAAAATGATTTTTAAACACATGTTACTGGGTAAATTGATGGATTTTGACAAAACTTGGTACATAAAACTTGAAGGAATGTCACAAAATATTATAGGGATTTGAATCCCTACTTCCATCCCTTCGCAGACAGGGGTCTCAAATCTTTATTCTTTTTTTACTCGTTTTCTTCTTTTTATATTATGTGTTTAAGATTTTATCCCACCAAGTGAGGAGCAACAGAGAGGGAGATGGAAGGAGCACTTTGAAGGGCTCATAAACAGCCCGGAACTAAGGAATCCACCAGATATCCAACCAGCTGATAATGATCTGCTAATTGACTGCAATATTCCCACCAAAGAAGAGATTAGCAGGGCCATTAAACAACTCAGAAATGGAACGGCTGCAGGACCTGATGGCATCCCAGCAGAGGCGCTTAGGGCGGACTTGCAAACCAGTGTGGAAATGCTACACCCTCTGTTTATGAAGATATGGGAAGAGGAGCAAGTTCCTTCCGATTGGAAGAGGGATACCTTATCAAGATCCTAAAAAGGGGGATTTAAGCTCCTGCTTGAACTGTTGTGGGACCAAAAAGCTGGCTTTCGCACCAACAGATCCTGCACTGACCAGATAGCGACACTGCGCATCATTCTAGAGCAGTCACTAGAGTGGAACTCGCCGCTCTATGTCAACTTTGTTGACTATGAAAAAGCCTTTCTACAGTGTTGACAGGCAACCCTGTGGAGATTGCTAAGGCATTACGGGGTGCCACAGAAGATTACGGATATAATCAGAAACATGTACGAAGGGATAAACTGCAGTGTTGTCCATGGTCTGCAGGTGACAGATGCTTTCTAGGTGAAGACTGGTTGGAGACAAGGTTGCTTGCTGTAATCATTCCTGTTCCTGTTAGCCATTGACTGGGTGATGAAAACATCTACACAGCAGAAAAGTAATGGCATCCAATGGACCTTGTGGGATCAACTTGATGATCATGACTTTGCTAATGATCTTACCCTTCTTGCACATACCCAACAACAGATGCATTAGAAAACAAACATTGTCGCAGCCACTTCTCCTAGCATGGGTCTCAAAATATACAAACGGAAGAGTAAAATCCTCAATGTATACGCCAAGAGTACATCACCCATTATGCTTGAATGAGAAGCCGTTGAGGAGGTGGACAGTTTTGTTTACCTCGGCAGCGTGGTAGATAAACAAGGTCGTGCAGATGCTGACATCAAAATAAGGATCGGAAAAGAAAGAGCAGCCTTCCAGCAACTCAAGAGTGTTTGGGTCTCCAACAACTTAGGCAGCAGGTTAAAAGTAAGGATTTTTAACGCTATGGTGAAACCTGTGCTGCTATATGGAGCCGAGAAATGGAGAACAACGGCCGAAAACCTGACCAGAATCCAGTCCTTTATCAACAATTGTCTAAGAAGGATTCTCAGAATTCACTGGTCGGACAAAATCAGCAACCGGGAACTGTGGCAGCGGACAAAACAGAAGCCCATTGAGGAAGAGATTCTCCAGCAGCGGTGGAGGTGGATTGGTCATACACTAAGAAAACAGGGTAAGCGGAAAAGAGGCCGTCCAAGAAACACTTGGCGCCGAGAATTGGATGCAGACATCAAGAGAATTGGCCATGATTGGAAGATCCTGGAGATGCTGGCCCAGGATAGAGATGCCTGGAGGTCTCTCGTAGGTGGTCCTTGCCCTTGGAGGAACCACAGACGCTGACGATGATCGGTTGATGCCCCACATGGACGAGAAGGCTTGACATATCTCCATCATGATCAAATATTTTGAACTTTTCATTTCAACTTTTTACTGTACATTAATGTAATTATATTTGATATAATTCATACGTAAGTATTAACATTACATCAATATTTTATATGTTGATAACTATAATTGGAGTTCCGAAATGTGAGGCTATCTGTCAATATCTAGTAGTATAATTTAAAGCAGTTTAGTTAATACGCTATGCCGATACATAGTAATGTACCTTAGTTTAGTTAATACACAAATCCGATACATAGTAATATACAGCAGTTTAGTTAATACACTATGCCGATACATAGTAATGTACAGTAGTTTAGTTAATACACAATTCCGATACATAGTATTGTACAGTAGATTAGTTAATACACTATGCTGATACACAGTAATGTACAGTAGTTTAGTTAATACACTATGTCGATACATAGTAATGTACTGTAATTTAGTTAATACACTATGCCGATACATAGTAATGTACAGTAGTTTAGTTAATACACTATGCCCATACATAATAATATCGCTGTTGGATTCAAAGCTATGATCCTAAACCCACGTGACTGTTGCTAACCCAATATTGTTATTTTCTCATTATTTTATAACTATCTAGAATAAGCTGCACTGTTTTAGGCTACAGGTTTTCTATGGCCACAGGCTACTCGTGATTACACAAACTGTCAACTAGCTGACCACCGGCTACTCGTGATTACACAAACTGCCTACTAGCTGACCACAAGCTACTCGTGATTACACAAACTGCCAACTAGCTGACCACAGACATCTCGTGATTACACAAACTGCCAACTAGCTGACCACAGGCTACTCGTGATTACACAAACTGCCAACTAGTTGACAACAGGCTACCAGTGCTTACACAAACTGCCAACTAGCTGACCACAGGCTACTCGTGATTACACAAACTTCCAACTAGCTGAACACAGACTACTCATGATTACACAAACTGCAAACTAGCTGACAACAGGCTACTCGTGATTACACAAACTGCCTACTAGCTGACCACAGGCTACTCGTGATTACACAAACTGCCAAGTAGCTGACCACAGGCTACTCGTGATTACACAAATTGCCAACTAGTTGACAACAGGCTACTCGTGATTACACAAACTGCCAACTAGTTGTTAACAGGCTACCAGTGCTTACACAAACTGCCAACTAGCTGACCACAGGCTACTCGTGATTACACAAACTTCCAACTAGCTGAACACAGGCTACTCATGATTACACAAACTGCCAACTAGCTGACCACAGGCTACTTGTGTTTACACCAACAGCCAAAGAACATTAAAAAAACTGACTTCTCATTGCATGTTTTTGTAGGGACTGTGACGAAATTTATGAACTGCCAATTTAATGCTATATGGTCCTACATAAACAACAAAAGGGAATGAACTCTTATGACCTGAAATCTCAATATGCAAAGAGCGGAACTTATCAATTTATCAAGTACGGGGTGTACAAATACAAAACCAAGGCCAACGGACAGTGATTATCATCCAATCAGAAAATAATTAAATTACACGTCATCGGAAGGTTGTAAATACAAGAGCAGATGAGGATTTCGTCCTTTTCCTGCCAAGATCAAACTGAAGTTAGTCACAGACATAGTGAATACATTCTCAGTTTAATGGACTTGGTATTTCATTCTTGATGTAGAGAGGCCAACTTATCTAAACCAGCGCTGGTAGGACTGACTCTAACTAAGTTACTTAAACATTGTATATTCTTTCATTTGTTGCCAATAAATGAATGTTGATTATTGAATTATAATTAATACATATCGTAAGTATTGAATTAATCTTAGTTTACCATGTCTGACTATATGAGGATTTAAATATCCCGCATACTCTTTTAACTATATATAATTACATTCGTTTCCATCGGTCAAATGGAAAACGATATAAACATATAAAATAAGTTACGTTAATATTGATATTAACCGTCGTATTAGGTGTCACTTAATACATACACTTCTAGACCACTTAGTCACTTAATATATACACCTCTAGACCACTTAGTCACTTAATATATACACCTCTAGACCACTTAGTCACTTAATATATACACCTCTAGACCACTTAGTCACTTAATATATACACCTCTAGACCCTTTAGTCACTTAATATATACACCTCTAGACCACTTAGTCACTTAATATATACACCTCTAGACCACTTAGTCACTTAATATATACACCTCTAGACCACTTAGTCACGTAATATATACATCTCTAGACCACTTAGTCATTTAATATATACACTTCTAGACCAATTAGTCACTTAACATATACACCTCTAGACCACTTAGTCACTTAATATACACATTAAACATCTTTATCACCACAAGGATATAATTACCGATCCGTGTGATCAGTTATAATACACCTCTAGACCACTTTGTCACTTAATATATACACCTCTAGACCACTTAGTCAATTAATATACACATTAAACATCTTTATCACCACAAGGATATAAGTACCGATCCGTGTGATCAGTTATAATACACCTCTAGACCACTTAGTCAGTTAATATATACACCTCTAGACCACTTAGTCACTTAATATACACATTAAACATCTTTATCACCACACGGATATAAGTACCGATCCGTGTGATCAGTTATAATACACCTCTAGACCACTTAGTCACTTAATATATACGCCTCTAGACCACTTAGTCAATTAATATACACATTAAACATCTTTATCACCACAAGGATATAAGAACCGATCCGTGTGATCATTTATAATACACCCCTAGACCACTTAGTCACTTAATATATACACCTCTAGACCACTTAGTCAATTAATATACACATTAAACATCTTTATCACCACAAGGATATAAGGACCGATCCGTGTGATCAGTTATAATACACCTCTAGACCACTTTGTAACTTAATATATACACGTCTAGACCACTTAGTCACTTAATATATACACCTCTAGACCATTTAGTCACTTAATATATACATCTCTAGACCATTTAGTCACTTAATATATACACGTCTAGACCACTTAGTCAATTAATATATACAACTCTAGACCACTTAGTCACTTAATATATACATCTCTAGACCACTTAGTCACTTAATATATACACCTCTAGACCACTTAGTCACTTAATATATACATTAAAAATCTGTATCGCCACAATCATAATGACGAAAATATAAAAAAAAATCGTTCTATTATTACCCAAATTGTTCTGTGTATATAACTTACAAAAAACAAATATAAATCATACTTTTAAATGAATATAAATTTCATATTTTGTTTTGATCTAAAACTATTAAAACCGTAAATTTAATTTACTTACTATTATATATTTGCCTGTCTCTTTTTAATATAAAATATGAAACCACCTATTGCAGTGAAACGAATGCCATATCTCCATTTAAGTGGTACGCCACTTTCCTTCGATCCCTATCAGTTGGGATACAATTTAATTTAATCGCACATATTTTCCTACTTCTGCTATCTCCTAATTTCAACTAAAACAAAGTCATGTCTCTAATTTATGTGATATTACTATTTCAGACTATTTATAAAATAAAGAATATGAGGATAGACATTATTTTTCAATATTAACCTTGTCTTTGTTGCTCACATGACACATCATTTAATCGCTCCATAGTGTCTAGAGTCTAGAGACAATTAGTATCGCATAAGACACATACTTTATTGGCTCCATAGTGTCTAGAGACAATTAGTATCACATATGACACATCATTTATTGGCTCAATAGTGTCTAGAGACAATTAGTATCGCGCCTTTATCGTTGAGCAATACGGGAAATTGATCTCGTGGCTTAGATCAATAAAGTGTAACTTTCATTGTTGAATCGACACTAAGTGTAGACAGTGATCATTTTATAACATTTGTGTAATTAAAATAATGTGGTGACTGTAGACATTATTATTTTATAACATCCGTTTTATTAACATGGTGATTAGAGAATGTAGACATTTCATTAACACTAGAGAATCCTAAAATTAGCAGAAAGTATGTAGTTATGTGAACAAATACAATTTAAATATATTTTTATTTTACTCTATATGGACAAGTTTTATGAACTACATAACATATTTAAATAGCTTGAACTATGAATACGAAAATGTTCTCATTAAGCTCAGTGTATACCTGTGTTAGGAGAATGCTCGCATTTTATTTACATTTTATCCCTAATATTCGGGATCGAAGTAAAGTGGCTTGCCACTTTGATGAAATAGAAACCTATCTCTATTTTCAGTGTACATGGTGTGTGGATGTATGATGATTGAGAGAATAAAACATACACATATAACACTAAATATAAAAAACTATATAGTTTCTGTTTAAAAAAAAATAATATGCTTTTAAAAACATTCTTATTTTAAAACTGTATTTTTCTTTAAATAAAATGTAATGTACATACAATTAATTATTTCTAAAACACAAGTGATTAATATTATGTGTCATAGAATTTAAAATACATTCTAATTGATTTTTTAAATACAAAAGATCGTATTTATCTTGCTGAGTTTACTCAAGGCAATGTGATATTAACTATATCAGTCTCGGTGCTTTTTGGTGCGTCACAGAAGGGAAATTCAATTTTAATGCACGTCCACTATGAATCGTATATATCAGTGGTCCCCAACCTGGGGTCCGCGGACCACTAGTGGTCCGCGGCGATGTGCCTGGTGGTCCGCGAGCAAAGGAACATTAATTTATTTACATTTTTTTTTACTGTGGTGTATTTCTCTAGGGGTTGTGCGTCTTTCCATACACACAATGGAAAAGCTTGTTACCTGTTTTGGTTGCACCACGTCCAAAGAACATCAATGACACATAGTGCATAGCGGACAACCGCCCTGGATTAAAAGATAAGCCCATGGAGTTTTGAAAGGAAAAAACTTGACCATGAAGGAGAGAAGAAATTTCTCAGGGCAACCACATCAGTAAATGAGAACGATCTGAGAGCTTCATATGTGGTGGCTAACCGCATCGCTAAGGCTAAAAAGCCACTCACTATCGGTGAAGAATTAATCTTGACCTCTGCTAAAGACATTTGCCGTGAACGGCTAGGATAGGCTGCTGTTAAAAAGATAGCACATGTGCCATTGTCGGCTACCACTGTAACTAGGCGCATTGAGGAAATAGCCGAATATATTGAGATACAATTGTTGGAGAGGATTAATTCATCACCGTGGTACTCACTCCAGGTAGACGAATCTACATATATCGACAACAAGTCAATATTACTTGTTTATGTGAGATATATTTATCATGAGGATGTACATGAGGATTTGTTATGTGCTCTATCTTTGTCAACCAACACCACGAGAGCTGAACTGTTCAAGTCATTGGGTGGTTATATGTCAGGACACCTAAAATGGTCATTTTGTGTCGGCATCTGCACAGGTGGAGCTGCTGCCTTGACCGGATGACTGTCTGGTTTAACATCTCGGATTAAGGAGCTTGCATCTGAGAGTGAATCTACGCATTGTATCATTCACAGGGAAATGTTGGCAAGACGAAAAATTTCAGCAGAATTTAACAGTGTATTGTTTGATGTCGTTAAAATTATTAACCACATCAAGGCACACGCCCTTAACTTACGCCTGTTTGAGCAGCTTGTGAGGAGATGGACGCAGAGCACAGATGCCTCCTTTTGTACACAGAAATAAGATGATTGTCTAGAGGAAAATCGCTAAACAGAGTATTTGAATTACGAGAGCCATTGCAAAGATTTCTCTCAGAAAAGAAGACACCGCTGGCAGCACATTTCAGTGACAAGGTATGGGTCGCAAAACTTGCTTACCCGTGTGACATATTCAGCCAGTTCAATGAACTAAAGCTTTCTCTTCAGGGGGAAAATGACAACTGTTGTCAAGTTAGCTGACAAAGAAGCTGGATTTAAGCCAAACTGGAGTTGTGGAAACGGCGAGTGAACAAAGGCATTTTGGATATGTTTCAAACATTAGCGGGGATTCTAGGCGAGACTGAGCCTGAACAATCTTTGTCCCAGTTGGTGCACGATCACCTGTCTTTGCTTTTAAAAGAGTTTGAGCGTTACTTCCCAACCACAAAAGACCCAAGAACTGGTAGGGAATGGATTCGTGACCAATTTGTCAACAAACCAGGCGAATCTAGCATGACTCATTAAGAAGAAGTTTAACTGCTCGAGATTGCAAATGACGGTGGCCTTAAAACTACGTTCGAGAAAACAACTCTTTTAGTCTTCTGGATTAAAGTCATGCTGGACTATCCTGAGATTGCCACCAAAGCAATTAAATCCCAATTGCTATTTCCGACTGAAGCGGGGTTTGCTGCAGAGACAGCAACGAAGACAACACAACGGAATAAAATGGACATAAGCAGCACACTTCGGGTGTCATTGTCACCCATTAACCCCAGATGGAGCCGTCTCGTTGCAGAAAAACAAGCTTGGGGTTCTCATTGATTTAACATTCTAGTAAATTAAAATATTAAATAATGTTTAATTGATTTTTTGTGTAACTTTATTTTATTTTGAAGGCATGTTTAAGTACAATTAAATTAAAACTATAAACTCAAAACAATCTTAAATACCTGTATAAACAATCAACGCAGCCGCAAAACCCACCCACGACATCCCCCACCCCCCTACCCCCCCATCATATCCCCCCAGGTTAGTGGGCCGCGGTAAAATTATCAAAAGTTTAGTGGGCCGCGGCGTTAAAAAGGTTGGGGACCACTGGTATATATAATGCGCCTAAGTGCGTCTGTGTGTGCTCGCTATGTGGGGAAACTCCCAGTAATAGTAATAACGAAAAGAAAAAACTATTGAAAATTAAGACGTAATAATAAATAAAAAATAATAAACATTTGGTGTCGAGATTAACAGGGCGAGGAGTTTGTCATTAAAATGTTGTGACGAGACGTCATAGTTTGAGCTTATATTAATTTGTAAAAAGAAAACTAAGAGCTTGGTTTATTTGATAATCTTGATATCCCACTTTGTGTGTTTGTCTAATTATGTGCATGCACGCTTCTGTGTGTATCACTATGTGTGTGTTTGTTGTGAAATAAATTTGATGAAATGAGTTATGTTTATGTCAGCTAAATGTTGCGCCTCTAACAAGACTACGAGTAGGTTTTAAAAGGATTAATTTTTGTTTGAAAATGACATGTTGACACTGTTTTCTTTATGTATGTTCTTAACGAGATGTATTTTATCCAACCGTTCGAACCATTTGTTTCCTTTACTTTTTTCTCCAGATTCTAAATTTATGTTCAATGTTTAAGAGGATATTTTTTTTTAATTGCATATGTATATTTGTATGAATTTTTTTTCAGTATCGCAAAAGTGTATCCATCAAATGAAGTTGTTGTATTTTCTCAGAATTATATAAAAATAACATTTGAATAAGCTACAGTTTAAAAAAAGTTGACAGCATACGTAGACTTGGTAAATTAAACCTATACTAGAAGTATTCGTGACTTTTTACAATAATTTTGTACATGAAAAGTGTATTATCTACAATTGCAGGTCTTGTCCCTCACATACATTATAATATTACAACCCAATTTTTCCCCAATCTTAAATATTTTGCCACATTTAAGACGTTTAAAAGGTTAATTAAAATAATGATTTTTTGGTATTTAAAAGACATTTAAGACATAAACACATTTCAATGTCGATATAAAAGTAAGTCAGCTTGCCAACTTTTTCTTTTTATTCAAGAATTGATCATTAAAAAAAACATAATCAAACGACACACAAGTCTACATTTCTCAACTCTATTTAAATGGGTAAGAACTTGTGATGATTAACACCAATCACAAAATACTTCATAATTACTCTGGACATAAAAATAAATGACACAAATTGTGTTGTTTACAGCATCGCCTAAATAAGTTAGTGAAATGTTACATTAACTATAGAAAAATACACATTAAAAACACATTTATAGGCAAACATTTCCGTTACACATTTAAAAAAAAATAATTTTATTATCATGAGTGTCATCAGGTCATAATTGTTTGTTTATTTTTGTATTTGACTGTAGATGTATATAAATATAATGTTGATATTACAACAGTTCTATCAGACGTGAGGGCATGTGAATGTTACAATGGTAAAACCTTCACCGTACTCGAATATTTTATGTTGATGTTAAATGTTACAAGGGTCTTATCCGTATAGGTACATACAAGTTAATATTGATGTTACGTTTCTACCATATTGGTACATACAAAGTCATGTTGATGTTACAACGGTTCTACATTATTAATTTAATTTAGTTTAGTTTCTTTAAAATCTAAACTCAGCCTGGTTCCCCCACACCACGTGGTATATTTTTGAATACGTATTTTCTCACGAGCAACTAAAGAAATTAGACGTGAAAAATGGGGAAGTTTGGGATAAAATGTTTTATTTCACATCAGTTTCATGCTACGGGTCAATGAGAGCAAAGTTTAGGTCAAGACTTGAGAGTCCACTAACATCATTTTCATGCTACTGGTCAATGAGACCAAAGTTTAGGTCAAGACTTGAGAGTCCACTAACATCATTTTCATGCTACGCGTCAATGAGAGCAAAGTTTAGGTCAAGACTTGAGAGTCCACTAACATCAGTTTCATGCTACGGGTCAATGAGACCAAAGTTTAGGTCAAGACTTGAGAGTCCACTAACATCAGTTTCATGCTACGGGTCAATGAGAGGAAAGTTTAGGTCAAGACTTGAGAGTCCACTAACATCACTTTCATGCTACGTGTCAATGAGAGGATAGTTTATGTCAAGACTTGAGAGTCCACTAACATTAGTTTCATGCTACGTGTCAATGAGAGGATAGTTTATGTCAAGACTTGAGAGTCCACTAACATCACTTTCATGCTACGTGTCAATGAGAGGATAGTTTATGTCAAGACTTGAGAGTCCACTAACATCACTTTCATGCTACGTGTCAGTGAGAGGATAGTTTATGTCAAGACTTGAGAGTCCACTAACATCACTTTCATGCTACGTGTCAATGAGAGGAAAGTTTAGGTCAAGACTTGAGAGTCCACTAACATCACTTTCATGCTACGTGTCAATGAGAGGATAGTTTATGTCAAGACTTGAGAGTCCACTAACATCACTTTCATGCTACGGTCAATGAGAGGATAGTTTATGTCAAGACTTGAGAGTCCACTAACATCACTTTCATGCTACGTGTCAATGAGAGGATAGTTTATGTCAAGACTTGAGAGTCCACTAACATCACTTTCATGCTACGTGTCAATGAGAGGATAGTTTATGTCAAGACTTTAGTGTCCACTAACTTTAATCATACTGTAGAAAGTGTAGAATGTCTCTATGCGTTCATTAAAACTAACTTTTGCTTTTATTGTGTTTTCATTGTGAAGATAACACATGCTTTTCGCTTACACTATGGACGGCCTGCCAAGGTAAATGTTTGACAAGTAGATCATTATTCTATATAACTTGTGAAGTTCATGGTAGGACATCACATCATTACCCAACCACGTATGTCCAGAGACCCTCTCCTCACCCCCCACTGTGGTCTGTCCAGAAACCCTACCTCCCTTACCACACCGCAGTCTTTCCAGAGACCCTACTCCCTACACTGCTTCCTTTTCAGATACCCTCTCCTCCCCCCACACCGTGATCTGTCAAGAGACCCTCTCCTCCCCCACACCGTGGTCTGTCCAGAGACTCTACCTCCCCCCACACCGTGATCTGTCCAGAGACTCTACCTCCCCCCCCCTTAGCACCACGGTCTGTCGAGAGACCCTACCTCACCTCCACCTATGTTTGTCAAGTTACCAGCCGTCTTGACCGGCCATACATGTGTATGACGTCAAAATTAATATACATTATAGTTATAACAACAATACCCGCCCCCATCTGTCCAGGGACCATACCTCCCCCCACACGCCGGACTGTCCAGAGACCCTACCTCACCCCACACCGCCGTCTGTCCAGAGTTATAATAAATAACCCGTAAAAACAATGTTTTTGACTACAAACCATAGCTCACCGCTAAAAATACTATTGGGAAAGAAATGCACAAAAAATAACTCGTTTTGAACGTCGTTCAATATGTAAAATGACCAATCGCTATCGATGACCGGACAGAAAATTGCCTTTAGGATGTTGTCATCTTGTCTCACAAGCGCAAATCGTGTACACTATCAATAATACAAACGCCTTTTATGCTCATGTTTTAAACTGAAATACCTGTCGTGCGTTGCAAATATCTCCGTATAAAGGAAATTCAAAGAAACAAAAGTATGGTAATTTGTAAAATAATTTTTTTTTCTTTTAAAATGTCTGCATACATTAAATTGGTTTATAAACATGTTGACACAATGTCATTAAACAATATAATTTGCAATTGTCACGCAAGTAGTGTCTGTCAGTCAGTCCTGACGCTACTAATTTATAGAAAGCAGGGAAAACCAAATTACTGCACCAAAGCATCAAAAGGTGTGCAAATTAAATATGCGCTGTAAAAATATTATATAACGTCATTGTTTTAACTCATATTTTAATTTTGGAAAAGGGTACTTTGTAAAAAGAGAATTAGATGGTGATTAATTATAAAATAAAAAAATAAAGAGGGCGCCACAGGCGCCCTGCAAACCCCTAATATAAAATACTTTGTGTACATTTCAGAAAGTTTAATATTTCGTATTTATCAAACAAGGACAAGTTAGTTGGGCTTTTTTTTAAATAAAATAAATAGATTTCAGCTGAAAACTTCAGTAATTTTTGACGGGTGTACGCTAGTGACATAATATATTCTAAGTGAAACAATCCATGTACTTTATTGTTAACCCACTGAAACGAATTAATGATATAGAAAAAAACATCAGATCAGTAGAAATACTACTAATTTTAAGTTTATTTTAAGTTAATGCATCCAGAACTAATCATAAGACCGAAGTACGAAGTTATATAATTATATCTAATGCTCAAGAAATAATTAATTGGTCTTTTATGATGTAATTAGTAAAACACTGTATTTAGCTTCAATTATTTGGTATTTCGAAAATCAGATATAAGTATATAGTCACGTGAGCTACACAGATGAAGATTATTAGGAGAATTTTGTTTCTACTTTCGTGTATTTTTAAAATAAAATTTCTAAAATAATATGAATACGAACATGACATTGTTTTAATTAAATTCAGGATATACCGGGGTTGGAGAATCATTACAATTTATAAATATCTATCTATCAGGTGCCGTGCCAAGAGGCGTAGGCGGTCATGCCTCTCCACAGCTCGCTGTCTTTGGTCTTGTAAATCAACTCCGCTGGTGATCGCGCACCATGCCATCTAGTCAGCCCATCCAGCATCTTTTCTCTCTGCCTGCCTCGATCTCTTTTGCCCTCGATCTTTCCTGTTGATACCATGCGTTCCAACCTGCCTCGCCTCATGATGTGTCCAAAAAATCCAGATGTTCTCCTTCTAAATTTAGACATAATGTTCCTTGTCTGTCCTACTTCTTTTAGAACCTCTTCATTACGTCTCTTCTCCGTCCATGATAGTTTTAACATTCGCCTATGGAACTACATTTCACAGGCTTCTAAACCTGTTTATGTAAATCCTTTGTAACTGTCCAGGCTTCACATCCATAAAATAAAACGTGGTTCGATGTAGAATTGAATCACTTTCCTTCTCACTTCCATTGATAGATGTTATCCCTAAATTTAGGGATCGAAGTCAAGTGGCGTGCCACTTAAATAATTCGTGAATCAGGTAGATAATCCTGTTTAGCTTTTACACAATAAGACATGAACCCAGTCACCAGTAAATAACTTAATTTTATAGTTTCCGTCTTGTTAAATAAAAATAGTTTTAAAATCTATAATTCATTATAATTTAATATTTCTATTAATAATTTTTAGGTTAAATACTTTAAAAACCATTTAACAAATTCAAGTTAATAACACAATGTCTCAATGGATGTTGCTTTCGATTTTGATTTTTATAAAAAATAATTGTATACTACTACAAACTACTCATCAATCTTGCCAGCTAAATTTTCTCAAGTGCAACGTCATAATAAATTAACATGTACCAGTGCTACTTGGTGCGATGAAGATTTGAAATAAAATACATTATTTAACATTTAACACTAGTGTGATTTTACGATACACATTTTATGAATAAGAAAAGGTTTTGACTGTTCTTTACCGAGGAAAACTAATGCACATTTTTTCATTTATATGATGTGAACATTATTTGTTTTGTAAATGAGTAATCATGCGAATATTTTATTTGTCGAATGCTGCTTATTTAATGGTATACTTATTATGATTAAAACAAACAACAACATGAAACAAGCAAACAACAAATACACTGATTTGATAACCTGCTCAAAACTAAAGTGGACACTCAAACATCCACTATATAAGATTGAGTTAAGTCACAATGTCCGTGCACTACTTATTGTGAATGACGAAGTTTATTCTGACGCATGAGACTCATTTGCAGCTTCGGGCAGTTTAGTCCAGTGGGTTGTGACGTGACATACTTTTTGTCTGTTTATTTCATGGTTTCTTTTTGTTATGATCCGGAACCAAACACAATTGAACATAAAATAACAATACCCAAAGTTGAAATAATACGGAAAGTTGAAATTCTCTTTTTTTTTAATATTAAAATTATTTTTAAAGATGTTATTTTCTATTCGATTTTACATAATCTTGACAAATATTGTTAAATATAACCATCATGAACAATATTTAAATGAAAAAAACAGTTTCGAAATTTGTATTTATGTTTCGCAACCTTGTACGTGATAGAGTTGTGATGGGCGCCCCACACTTTTTTATGTGCAGTTGATAGGTTTAGTCATTTCACTTTTTATCATAGAAATTATTTATTTTCTTCTTTTTAGTGCATTTTCTATATGTAAATAAAAGCGTGTCATTTAAAAAAAAAGATTTTTAAATATTTTATTAATTATTTTTTTAATAAGTTATATAAATAGTGTTGTTGTTTTTTTTTGTGGTTTTTTTTTAAAATCTGATCGCTATGAAACTTTAGAACGTTGTTGAGTGCAATCTCGCATATATTTCTTACATAAACTGTTTGAAAATACAACTTTCATTTTTTCTTATTTGTTTTATATAAAAGGTATTTTAAACACATGTAACTGAGTAAAATTGATTGATTTTGACAAAACTTGGTACATAAGACTTGAAGGCATGTCACAAAATATTATAGGGATTTGAATCCCTACTTCCATTCCTTCACGGACAGGGGCCTCAAATCTTTTTGCTTTTTTCCCCCCTTTTTTTCCCTTATGTTTTTAAGATTTTATCCCACGCATATCTCCATCATGATCAAATATTTTGAACTTTTCATTTCAGCTTTTTACTATACATAAATGTAATTATATTAGATAAAATTCATACGCAAGCATTAACATTATATCAATATTGTATTTGTTGATAACTTTAAACGAAGTTCCAAAATGTCAGGCCATCCGTCAATATCGAAAGTAGTATAATTAAAAGTAGTGTAGTTAATACATTATGACGATACATAGTTATGTATAGTAGTGTAGTTAATACACTATGCCGATACATAGTGATGTACAGCAGATTAGTTAATACCTTATGACGATACATAGTAATGTACAGTAGTTTAGTTAATATACTATACCGATACATAATAATGTACAGTAGTTAAGTTAATACACTATGACGATACATAGCAATGTACAGTTTTTTAGTTAATACATTATGACGATACATAGTAATGTACAGTAGTTTAGTTAATACACTATGCCGATACATAGTAATGTACAGTAGTTTAGTTAATACACTATGACGATACATAGTAATGTACAGTAGTTTAGTTATTACACTATGACGATACATAGTAATGTACAGTAGTTAAGTTAATACACTATGCCGATACATAGGAATGTACAGTAGTTTAATTAATACACTATGCCGATACATAGTAATGTACAGTAGTTTAATTAATACACTATGCCGATACATAGTAATGTACAGTAGTTTAGTTAATAAACTATGCCGATACATAGTATTGTACAGTAGTTTAATTAATACACTATGCCGATACATAGTAATGTACAGTAGTTTATTTAATACACTATGCCGATACATAGTAATGTATACAGTAGTTAATTTAATACACAATGCCGATACATAGTAATGTACAGTAGTTTAATTAATACACTATGCCGATACATAGTAATGTATACAGTAGTTAATTTAATACACAATGACGATACATAGTAATATACAGTAGTTTAATTAATACACTATGCCGATACATAGTAATGTACAGTAGTTTAGTTAATACACTATGCCGATACATAGTAATGTACAGTAGTTTAATTAATACACTATGCCGATACATAGTAATGTACAGTAGTTTAGTTAATAAACGATGCCGATACATAGTATTGTACAGTAGTTTAATTAATACACTATGCCGATACATAGTAATGTACAGTAGTTTAATTAATACACTATGCCGATACATAGTAATGTACAGTAGTTTAATTAATACACTATGCCGATACATAGTAATGTACAGTAGTTTAATTAATACACTATGCCGATACATAGTAATGTACAGTAGTTTAGTTAATAAACTATGCCGATACATAGTAATGTACAGTAGTTTAGTTAATACACTATGCCGATACATAGTAATGTACAGTAGTTTAGTTAATACACTATGCCGATACATAGTAATGTACAGTAGTTTAATTAATACACTATGCCGATACATAGTAATGTACAGTAGTTTAGTTAATACACTATGCCGATACATAGTAATGTACAGTAGTTTAGTTAATACACTATGCCGATACATAGTAATGTACAGTAGTTTAGTTAATACACTATGCCGATACTTAGTAATGTACAGTAGTTTAGTTAATACACTATGCCGATACATAGTAATGTACAGTAGTTTAGTTAATACACTATGCCGATACATAGTAATGTACAGTAGTTTAGTTAATACACTATGACGATACATAGTAATGTACAGTAGTTTAGTTAATACACTATGACGATACATAGTAATGTACAGTAGTTTAGTTAATACACTATGACGATACATAGTAATGTACAGTAGTTTAGTTAATACACTATGACGATACATAGTAATGTACAGTAGTTTAGTTAATACACTATGACGATACATAGTAATGTACAGTAGTTTAGTTAATACACTATGACGATACATAGTAATGTACAGTAGTTTAGTTAATACACTATGACGATACATAGTAATGTACAGTAGTTTAGTTAATACACTATGACGATACATAGTAATGTACAGTAGTTTAGTTAATACACTATGACGATACATAGTAATGTACAGTAGTTTAGTTAATACACTATGACGATACATAGTAATGTACAGTAGTTTAGTTAATACACTATGACGATACATAGTAATGTACAGTAGTTTAGTTAATACACTATGACGATACATAGTAATGTACAGTAGTTTAGTTAATACACTATGACGATACATAGTAATGTACAGTAGTTTAGTTAATACACTATGACGATACATAGTAATGTACAGTAGTTTAGTTAATACACTATGACGATACATAGTAATGTACAGTAGTTTAGTTAATACACTATGACGATACATAGTAATGTACAGTAGTTTAGTTAATACACTATGACGATACATAGTAATGTACAGTAGTTTAGTTAATACACTATGACGATACATAGTAATGTACAGTAGTTTAGTTAATACACTATGACGATACATAGTAATGTACAGTAGTTTAGTTAATACACTATGCCGATACATAGTAATGTCGCTGTTTGGATTCAAAGCTATGATCCTTAACCCACGCGACTGTTGCACAAACTGTCAACTAGCTGACCACAGGCTACTCGTGATTACACAAACTGTCAACTACCTGACCACAGGCTACTCGTGATTACACAAACTGTCAACTAGCTGACCACAGGCTACTCGTGATTACACAAACTGTCAACTAGCTGACCACAGGCTACTCGTGATTACACAAACTGTCAACTAGCGTACCACAGGCTACTCGTGATTACACAAACTGTCAACTAGCGTACCACAGGCTACTCGTGATTACACAAACTGCCAACTAGCTGACCACAGGCTACTCGTGATTACACAAACTGCCAACTAGCTGACCACAGGCTACTGGTGCTAACACCAACAGAAAAACAACATTAAAAATACTGATTTCTCAATGCCTGTTTTTGTAGGGACTGACTGATACATAACGCCATTTACAATCACACTCTAGTTTTATTTAGAAGAATTACAATTGTTTGATGTAGATGACGCTTTCTGTCAGATTTATTTAATTGTTAAAAAAATGATGCTATATATCCTTGTGAATTTTATAACAATGAGCATTATAAGTATATAGTTATTTGTCTTGAAAGTTTCTGCAATTAAAGCATGTTTATATAGAATATAACTATTTTGTAAGATGAAAAAGTTATCTATTTTAAGCACGATTAAAGACATGTCTAAAATCTAAGCTGAAAAAAAGTATACACTCATTGAAATGGCTTTAAAATTAAGAAAAAAAGACATTCATATAACCTATATGACACAGCATAGGCTAATCAAAAACAAATCCTTATTAATAAAATTATTTATACAAAGTCTATAGACGTATAGTGTAATATATACATTTTATTTGTATTGAAATGATTATTAATAATAATAATTCGATATTTTTAAATCCCTTATATTAACTTCACCGCCGTCTCTGTCTGTCGTCATCTCTCTCTCTTTGTCTTGAGCAGACTATAACATGAAAGTAAAAAATGGCCCACTTCCCGTAAAGCCATTGAGCTAAAATTTAACACACAGACCCGTGTCACATAACAATGCATTGTATCAAAATTTCAGATCGATCGAATGTACCGTAATTAAATTAATGCATTTTTAGTTTATCTCAATACGAGGTATGTATTTCAATTTCACGGTTTGTTATTGTTTTTTTTTCACGTGAAAGCTCAGTTCGCGCGTTGACGCGATGTACCGGGGTGCCTTTATTTACATTTTACGTGTCACGCTGAGCTCTTTCGAGCGATCGCTGACCAGACTTCACCCCCTCCCCACTTTTCGCGGGCTATGAGGCAAAGGCAGTTAAGACATATTCAGTTTGTAAGTGTTTGTTGCGTTTGAAAATAATCAATACTGTTAGTTATGTCTCATACATAAGGGATTTATTGTCAAAAACTTTGTTTTTACGGGTTTGTTTTATTTGTATTGTGTAGTACACCATCATGTATCTTGGCTCACAGCATTTCAAAAAATTAGTAACACACATATGATTGTCAATGCATTACATGTAAAACATTAATATCATAAAGACAACACATAAAGACATTACGGAGCACATAGGCTACGTTTATAATTTATAGAATTAATCAATAATTTTTAAATTATATTTAAAAATACAATTGGATATATTTCTTTTTCATTCAGTCTTGAAGTAGTTTTTGTATCCAGCTTTCTTTAATATATATATATATATGTGTGTGTGTGTGTGTGTGTGTGTGTGTGTGTGTGTGTGTGTGTGTGTGTGTGTGTTCGTGCGTGCGCGCGCGTGCGTATCTTTCTTTAGAATAGTTAGAAAATGACAAGAAATAAGCAGAATTGAATAATTTTATTATTTTCATCATGACAGTATTATTTTTATAGTACAAACATACAAAACGAATACATTTTGACATATAGATGATTGTGCATTATGTTTGGTCAGTACAGAACAATGAAACCGTTGTTTTTAATCAAATTTGTATTAAAAATTTTCATATCTGATGTGCATAAAAATTCCAGTAGTCGACGCACCAAAAAGCACTGGTACTCATTTATTTAACTTGACGTCGTACTTGAGAGATCATGGCTGTAATACTAATAGGAAGATCGTATTTCTTTTTTTTAAATTTAAATCTAAATTTATATTGTGATTTTAATAGACATAGTATCATTATTTATCTTAATTACTTAAATGTTTTTTATATGCAACTTTTAAAAAAAAACTTTTTTTTTAAAATGGTAAATGAAAAATGTTTTTACATTTTGATTTTTTAAAATAAACATTTCAAACTATAAAAATAATTTACTAACTGTTGTTAATCGGTTATTCTAATTAATTGACCGCCGACACACCAGGTCACTTGTCATCGTTTGTTTATCCAAGTGCCCCGCCACTTGTCTTCGATTCCTATAAGTAGGAATACAATGCTAATGAAACACATAGAATTTCCTACCCATGGTACAAGTATTCCAGGAACTGGTCATCTTATCAACTGTGAAGCATCTACGTAACTGGTCATCACATTAACTGTAAAGTATTCGAGGAACTGGTCATCACATCAACTGTAATGTATCTCAGGGACTGGTCATTCACATCATATGTACCAAGCTGACGATTACCGTAACACAAAATTTCACCTAACATTTGAGAGTCCATTAAATGGTTTTACATAGTATATCATTTAAACAAGTTCGATACTTTTTTTATTTATATAATGTTAGTGAAACAATAATGATGATAATGTCTATAAAACTTTTACTACAGTATCACCAAGTAACTTGAAAGGTAACTGTTCGATTTAAAACAATAATAAAATATGTTATAATAAAGGCTGCGGAAATTAACAGTTAATTGATCAATTTATCGTTAAATTTTTTTATCGATTAAAATTAATTTGATCGATTAAAAATCGATTAAAATTTAAGAGAATATTTGAAATATTATTTTTTCCCATTTATTAATAACTTATATATTTTTTTACTTAAATACTTTCCCTCTTATTATTATGATCTATTTAGACATGCATATGTCAACGAAAAATGTTTTTCTTCCTTATTTCTTGCATAGCGGAACGAATTTCCTGTGTTTTGTAACAAAATTTGGTAGGCTTGGAATTACCGCCACTTACTCCACTCGATTTCGCGGCGAAATAATGAATTTCAACTTAACGGGATCTATATGTGCGTTATAAAAATATAATTAATCGAATTTAATGGATTAATCGATTAAATTGTTTCCTCGATTAATCGAACAATATTTTTTTAATCAGTACCGGCCCTACTTATAATATAATCATTACATTATTTTGAACTAAAAGTAATTTTGTATACCATTATTCGATCTATTTGAAAAGAACAATATAGCAGGAAGTGAGAAATGCAAAGACGTGTGCATCTGATTTTTCTTTCTCAATAGGAACACGTCGTAAAAAAAAATATTTGAAGGCAAGTGGACGATAATTTATCTTATCTTATCTATACAGACGCTCCTTCTATCCAGAAGATAATTGCGTCCACAGACCATGACAGATGATCTGTTGGCAAGTGATGCAGCGTTCACAGGCCACGGCTTTGTGGGTTTCATGCATTACCCAGCCGCCTAACTAGTCAGAGCTGGGTGACTCAGGGACGCCCTAGGCCCGGTAACAAATCCTGGCCTTCACATGGATTCGAACCCGTCACCATCGGTACGTCAGTCGAGCTTGCTGCCACTCGACCACCACGTACATTTATCTTATCTCTTACAGACTATCATTCTATGCAGAAGATTATTGCCTCCTACGCTTATCTATAGTGTCTGTCCAGTCCTGCATTCTTATTAGAGTTTTAAATGTTGATAAAGTGTTGGTTTTCCTGGTTTCTTCAGTCAACCCATTCAAAGCCCGAATTCCGGACGGGAAGAACAAAAATTGTTATGGTGCCAAAAATAATTTCCTAACATAAGAGAAACACAGTTGTCAAATACGGAAGTATAAATAGCTGTTGTTTCTATGATTTCCTCCCACTAAGGTATTACAAATAGTATGTTAAAACGACTAAAGCCTACTGTCAACGTGAGTTTAACCACTGCTGTAAAAAATATCAGTCTTAAAATTGGCATAATGTTTGAGATTTACCAATGAATCAAGACTCACTACTATGGTTTGAGTGAGAAAAGTTTGACATAGGGCATCCGACTTTTTGTAGTTCCGGAAGTTTCGTAAAAAATTTGAGTATATCGCTAGTATATTTTTAATTTATGATGTTTACATTTGTTAGTGTACATTATGGAATTTTTAATTTTGTTAGAATTCTTAGCAAATGCAATCATGAAATATTAGAAGTACACGTTTGTTGGAAGGTATCATAATTATCACAATTAAATATAGATATGTCAATGTAATAAAAGTATATTTTTATTAGCTGTGTATATTTAAATAATATAATAAAATACAATATTATATATATATATATATATATATATATATATATATGTGTGTGTGTGTGTATACGTGTATAACGATAATTTTTAAAAATACAAATGAAGAAATTATTTGGTATTATGTACAAAACGCAATAAATTCAATTCTAACTATTATCATATCTGACGTGAAGTAAAATTGTATCGCAACAGTGGTGCATCAAAAAGCACCGATCAGATTTATTTAATAAGACATTTTGTTGTGATAAAACGTAAGATAAATAACAAGATCTTAATATTTATCAAAAGGTAATTCAAATGATATAAGACTTTGTATTAATGAATTGTGTTTTATAAATGTCACATTGCACGAACGTTAAAAAACTGTATATTAATATAAAATTAACCAGGCAATTAATTTTTATAATGTTATAATATTTTTTTAAATTTTGGCACTATAAAATGTTTTGAAATTGTGTAAATAATATGCTTGTCTAATTTCTGTAATGTACGTAGTTACTACTAGTTACTATGGGATTGTATTAAAGTGGCACGCCACTTGACTTCGATCCCTACTTTAGGGATACAATGTCAACAAATTGCTAGCATTCTCCTACTACTGGTTTACACTGAGCCAACTAGGAACTCGTTACCCTAGTTCAGACTATTTAAAGATGACTACTTTATCACTCAATATGATAACCAAATTTGCAATTCAACATTTTCCTTATGCACACAACTACATTGTTTCTGTAAGTTTTAGGATTCTCTATTGTTACTGAAATGTTTATCATGGTATTTGATAGGTGACAATAAAATTATTACAGAAATTCCTCGCTATTTCATTGTTTATTTTTAGCAAATTTACTGCTACGTGGGTTCTAAATATAGTCGTAATATTATAATAAAGCTGCCCCAGGAAATGGCACCGCCGTCTGAAGAGACGTAATATACAGTCATCGGCCTCGTAGTAAATCTTTTCGTCATCTTCTTTACTGCACAGAGTATATCATTATCATTCAGTCATATATGGCTTCATTTACTGCAGTTACTCTAAACGTATTGCGTATGCCTTAACAGGAGCGGTCCTTTTTCACGGGTTTTCACCTATTGTGGAAGTCCCCAGTTAACATTTACCGCGATAAACGAGGGTTCACTGTATGTGCTTATAACCTTTATTACTGTACTTATATTGATAATACGTAATAACTACTTTTTGCTATATTATATTTTCGAATATATAATTATATATTATACAAATATGGTATGTCATCCGTCCGTCCATCATGGGACGATGGCGTTTACTCCTGCTCCTATGCCCCCCTCCCCCTTTCTCTTGGCTCCTCTCTCTTCACTCCTAGCTGTGAGGGATGCTTCCGCGACTTGAATGCCCTCACGCACTTTTTCCCGCCAGGAGGTGCGCTCCTCGGCAATGGTCTCCCACGTATTATGGTCTATATGCGCCAGTGACAAGTCTTTCTTGCAAACGTCGTTGAAGCGCAAGCAAGGGCGATCTCTTTTCCATGTACCAGTGTAAAAGTTTCTTTTATTTAAACATATTTAAAAAAAAATAATTTTGTTGTTTATAATTTTGAAATGCAACCATAAACATTGCTAAATTTATATGTATGTTTCAGACTATTTAAATGAAACATCTCTGTTGAAGGAGCTAAATATTGTTTGCCTGCCTTTTTTATTGTTTTTAAAAACAGGTAAACACAATCTTCTATATATATAATTCTCTTCATGGTGGGACCATGCAAAGCAAGCTGCTAGTATGTGCAACGGCAACGGAGCATGACGAATGACCCTTGCTGGGGTCAACTAATCACTGTTGGCAAGCGTGGTGGGATGAAAAGAAAAAGAAAGGGGGGAATGGGAGTGGGTGGCAACAAAGCTCTTGCATTCGCTTGACGATCACTTGCATTGTTCCTTCACAGAAACGTGAGATTCGTAGTGTACTGGTTATAATGTCCGTCTCATACGGGGAAGGTCCTGGATTTTAGCCCCAGCGAAAATTAAATTTTTTAAAATGTCTGTTTCTGCCCGTTCTTTTACCCCTTTATTGCCAACACTAGCTGATCTGCAGCGTAGCATACGCCACTAATGATTTAGTGACGGGTGAAGACTTCCTGAAAGACACAGTTGTCAAAATGGGGTGGGTTTTGGCAAATGACTGTGAGTGAATGAAAAGAAGTAACTCTGGAGAGACCCGTTGCGTAGCATACGCCGCAGATTTGCTCATTATAGACAATGCAAATAACGGTTTGTGAGAGTACAGACACAAAAAGCAGCACTAAGTAAAAATATAGCGAGTAAACGTAAAGACATGCACACTTAGGATGTTGTTACCCGCCTCCAATTTAATTTTAATACTACCATCCCTTAAACATAGACTGTGATTGGCCGACCCTAGCGAGGGTTAGTCATATTTATGGTTGTTAATTGCCTGTTGTTGTTTTCTTTTTACTTTTTTAAACTGATTATCGATTATGTAGCTCTGATTTTAAACCGATTATCGTTTTATAGCTGACTTCATAGAAGTTAGGGGTGTACCGAATTTCGCCTGCAAATGTCTCGAAACGAACAATGAGTTGGCAGACCCCCCCCCCACTTCGACTTACGTTCACTTGCATTGTTTTGATTTCTTCGTGCTGTAGTTTGTGTCCGTTCTTTCTCCACCAAGTCATGAGCGTCTAGTATATATATATATATAATTATCTACGTCGCCAACCATACGGGACACCAAGCACAAACGCCGACTCTCAAGCCCTCCTCTTTCCCCCTTCACCAAAGCGAGTATGTGCAAACGAGCATGACGAATGACCCTCGCTGGGGTCGACCAATGTCTCTAGACCAACAATGGTCCTTGCATTCACTTCATTGTCCTTCACAGAATAACGTGAGATTCGTAGTGTACTGGTTATCACGTCTGCCTCATGCGGGGAAAGTCCTGGGTTCAAGCCCAAGCGAAAATGTTTTTTTTTACATTTTTTTAGAAATGTCTGTTTGCGCCCGTTCTTTTACCCCTTTATTGCCAACATGGCTGACCCTCGCTAGGGTCGGCCAATTACAATTTATGGTTAACAAGCTAATGTGGTAAATGAGGGTGGGTAGGTACATAACCACAGTGCGAATGTCTCGAAACCAACAACGAGTCACAGTTCCCCCATCCAGCCGACGTTCACTCGCGGATGATACGCCGCGGGGCGTCTAGTTCAAATAATTACCACTAACATTAGTGGTTAACGATAATGATTTTCATATTTTTATTTTTAAATTAAATTAAAAATAATATTTATATAAATAGCTTAATAATATTAAGATTATTTAATAATAGCTCTATAAAATATATATTCCATTATATTTGTTATAACATAAAATAGACAAAAAATAGAAAAAATAGATATACTAAAGTAGTCAACTAATATTTTTTAAGACGGATAAAAAACGTCATTTGCAAACGTTCTTGTTTATATTATTGTACATTAAAAAACGAAAGATGATAATAATTTTAAACGATTCGACAATTATAGATTGTTGTGCATAACTAAACTTACTGGCTGATATAAAGGGTTGACAAAATTTTTCTTTAATGTTTTATGAGTGAGCCTAAAATTTTGAAAAGATTTTGTCAGCAAACAAACAAAACCACAAACCCAAAATTAAGATGGAGCTTTAACGACATGACTACTCCAAGAAGAAACGACAGATGTGACTGTAAAAATTAAGATGGACCTTTAACGACATGACAACTCCTAGAAGAAACGACAAATGTTGATGTAAAAAATTTTCTGGCTCACTCATTCGAGAAAGTTGTTTTTTCCACTATCCATCCTGCTGTCTCAACCCAGTAATATGGGGAAAGTGGACATTCGTGGTTCAGTGGGATCTGTCTTAAATGTAGATTGAGGGATTCTAGAAATTCATTTACATCTTGTCCCTAATATAGGGATCTAAGTCAAATTGCGCACCACTTATAAAGTTTGAATAAAAAAAGGGAAAGTAACAACAATCATGAAGCAATTTTACATGAAAAATAGTACAGTAAGTAGACTATATACATTTAAGATTTTTGAAAATTTTAAATATGTAAAAACAAAATTAAATATATCTATTTACATATACCATATATACTCGTTCTAAAGCCGACCTTTTTTGGAAAAAAATCTAGGGGAAAATGTTGGTCGGCTTATGAGCGGGTCATAGGTGATTTCTGCACGTGTATTGAATATCGGTGTTGTTATTGTAGATCATAAATGTATACATTCTACAAGATTCAACTGCTCTATTAGAAGCCATACTATATTAGTAAACATCTGCACTTACCTTATTTAATCATTGTATTTATTTTTGTAAACGTTATAATAAATTGTTTTACAATTTTTTTTTCAAATAATTTTAATGTACGCGCTTTCTCCACTGTTAACAAAAGAATTTTTTTTTATAAATACCGGTTACTCTTGCCTAACAAAGAGCACAAAGACAAAGATAGGCAGTACACAGTAAACAAACATAATGACCGATTTAGCTTGTAGTTAAAAAAAAATGTTCACCATTTTGTTTAAGCTTTCCTATTTTTTTAGGGGTAGTCTTGCGAGCGGGTTATACACTTTTAATACTTTTCTCTTCCATAAGGGGGGGAGGGGTCGGCTTATGAACGAACGGGTTATAGAACCAGTATATATCTTAATTCAACAGAAAAGATCACGAACGAGTATTGTACAAATAAACATGACAAACGACCCTCGCTGGGGTCAACAAATCAATCGAAGTGGTTTCAAAAGTGGGTTGGGCATGTATCGAGACCAACAATGCTTCTTGCGTTCTCTTGCGTATTTCTTTCACAGATTAACACCTTGTTGGTATTGCAGTGGTTATCACTTCGGCCTTACACGCGGAAGGTAATGGGCTCAAACCTCAGCGGCAACATTATTTTTTTTAAATTTTAGATATGTTTGTTTGTGCAAGTTCTTTACCGCCTTTTTTAAGAGCATAGCTGACCCTGACTAGGGTCGGCCAATCACAGTTTATGGTTGGCAAGCTAGGTTGGTGCATATATAAAAATGATTACTATATTTTATTTTCATTTATACTGTATTATCCAAAGCTTAATTCTTTCGCTCGCTTATAAAAAATGTGCCATTTATATGTTATCACTTTTATCAATTACAGTTTTGTTTTAAACACAGTGCTACCACCCAGTTTTGTTTTAAATACAGTGCTACCACCCAGTTTTGTTTTAAACACAGTGCTACCACCCAGTTTTGTTTTAAATACAGTGCTACCACCCAGTTTTGTTTTAAACACAGTGCTACCACCCAGTTTTGTTTTAAACACAGTGCTACTACCCAGTTTTGTTTTAAACAAAGTGCTACCACCCAGTTTTGTTTTAAACACAGTGCTACCACCCAGTTTTGTTTTAAACACAGTGCTACCACCCAGTTTTGTTTTAAACACAGTGCTACCACCCAGTTTTGTTTTAAACACAGTTCTACCACCCAGTTTTGTTTTAAACACAGTGCTACCACCCAGTTTTGTTTTAAACACAGTGCTACCAACCAGTTTTGTTTTAAACACAGTGCTACCACCCAGTTTTGTTTTAAACACAGTGCTACCACCCAGTTTTGTTTTAAACACAGTGCTACCAACCAGTTTTGTTTTAAACACAGTGCTACCACCCAGTTTTGTTTTAAACACAGTGCTACCACCCAGTTTTGTTTTAAACACAGTGCTACCACCCAGTTTTGTTTTAAACACAGTGCTACCACCCAGTTTTGTTTTAAACACAGTGCTACCACCCAGTTTTGTTTTAAACACAGTGCTACCACCCAGTTTTGTTTTAAACACAGTGCTACCACCCAGTTTTGTTTTAAACACAGTGCTACCACCCAGTTTTGTTTTAAACACAGTGCTACCACCCAGTTTTGTTTTAAACACAGTGCTACCACCCAGTTTTGTTTTAAACACAGTGCTACCACCCAGTTTTGTTTTAAACACAGTGCTACCACCCAGTTTTGTTTTAAACACAGTGCTACCACCCAGTTTTGTTTTAAACACAGTGCTACCACCCAGTTTTGTTTTAAACACAGTGCTACCACCCAGTTTTGTTTTAAACACAGTGCTACCACCCAGTTTTGTTTTAAACACAGTGCTACCACCCAGTTTTGTTTTAAACACAGTGCTACCACCCAGTTTTGTTTTAAACACAGTGCTACCACCCAGTTTTGTTTTAAATACAGTGCTACCACCCAGTACACTTTATGCATCATTTTACTATATCAAATGTTTTCAGAAAAAATGTTAATTTTCAGACAAATTGTTACATGTGTTTGTGATATTTGTATATGAGTCTTTTCAAGAAAAAGATGTATCCATTCCATTAGATTGTGTTACCTGTTAATAAGAAAATGAAAAGAGAAACAAGCAAGGTAAACATTATTTACCCACTTCAACTTATGTATTTTGTGGTTATTGGATTCAGTGTTAACCACTTGGTAGAGGAATTATTGCAATTATTGACATTGTGTCCCTAGATATAGGGATCGAGGTCAAGTGGCGTCCCACTTGGATAAATTAAGATTTCAGAAACACTGTACAGAAGATTCTTGTGTAAAACAATTAGAGATGTACATAAACAACACTTATCGTATGTATTTGATAGTTTCCTTAAATTCAAACATATACCATGTTAAAATCTATTTGTCAAACCAAATAAATATTTGTAAACATTAGTCTAATGTACTATAAATAAGGTTTGAAGTGACACAAATATACAATTCTTTGTCTCATATAATTCTTCGTCTCATATAATTAGAAATTAAATTTTAAAATAGTTGAATAAAATTTTTTAACAACTCATTTTGGCACAAACGTTTTGTCAAGAAAAGCGCGATACTAAATAATAAGAACTGGTGCTTTGTGGTGCAGCGCTGATGGGATATATAATTGTAATGCAGAGCAGATTTGGAAAAGATTTTGCTTTTTTGAACCAAATATTTGTCATATTATTTGTATTGTTTATGTATGTTTGGATAATAATACTGCAATAATGGATAGCTGTCATTTATCGATTACTACTTATTTCATGGTAAACCTCTAATGATTATAAATAAACACACATACACAAATTCAGACAAATTTGAAAAGGCTTCAAAAGCTAAAACGACTGCAGAAATCCAAATACGTTTGTATAAATATTTATATAGTTTAACACTTCTAACCAAACCTAGAACTTTGGCAATTTTGTAACAGTACTTAATTATGCTTTATTTCATTTTTAAAAAGTGTAATTTTTATTTAGAACAAAATTATTATTTTTTTCGAAATAAGTCAAATAAAACCAGCTTTAAAAAATAATGAATTAATAAAATTTTAACGTGATTTTGTCATCAATATATTTTTAATACCTTACGTTTGTTGATGTAATCACGATCTTATCATTTACTAACACGTTTTGTGAATGAGTCGACGGGGCAAATTAATAATATACATATGGGTGTGCTTCACGCACTTTGCCGTTGTTCTTTCATTATTAAATCTACTCTCTAGCATTTTGTGGTTGCTCGTGTTACATAGTTTTAATAAATTTTAAGCAATTATGGAATAAATAACATTCCAAGATATTTACTGACGTAAGTCACTCAAACATTAAATAGTTAACAATGACAATATCTTGACCACACCTACCAGAAAATAGATGCTGTAAATCAAATTAATTGCGACACACCCCTTTTCCAGCTAAACCCAGGACAGCATAGAAATTGTCTCCCATGGCTAATGACTTGTATGTAGAGGTACGAGCTAGTCTGAAGAATCACACATGCAATGTACGATCGTGTCAAAAAGAAGACTTCAAGAAATTAAGTAAAACAGAAGTTTAGAAACATAAAGTTTCCAGCAATTTATAATATGAACAGATATTAAACATAAAATAATCGGCCAAGTCATTTATACAATAATAAAGTCAATAAGGAGTAGAATACAATGACGTTTTAACAGTGAATGAAAATTACTTGACTCACTTTATTTGTTTTTAAATAGGTATATTATTTACGATAAAGTGTAGTCATTTAGGTCTGAGGTTATTTTTTTTCTCCGTCTTTTATTTTATGTTTTTATAAAAAACAAGGTTGCGCTGGGCGCCGTGGCGCCTTCGGTGCCCACTGTTTTTAGGGCGCCTCAGGTGCCCACTTTTTTGAAAAGCCAAACTAACTTATCCTTCTTTGATTAATAAAAAATACAATAGCCCAAGTCACTCAATAACTGAAATGTACACTAAGTATTTTATCATTTGGGTTTTAGGGTGCCTACGGCACTCACTGCAGTTATAGGGCGCCTACGGCACCTACTTTGTTTTATAAATCCTCTAATCATATTTTTACAATGTTCCCTTTTCAAAATTAAAATATAAGCTGAAAAAATGACGTCATATAATTTTTTTTACAGTGCGTCTTTAATTTATAAATATTTTGCATACCTTTTGGCGCGCCTCTGATGCACACCTTGTCTTAATATTTAAGGTCAAACAATGACGTCAAAGCGTTTCCCATACAGTGAGTTAGTGTCTATTATATTTTATACTAGTGTATCATCCGTCAAAAAAAATATTTTAAAAATCTTTTTTTTTAAAGGACACGCTTTTATTTAATATATAGAAAGTGCAATAAAAAGAATAAAATAAAAATTTTCAATCCGTGAACCTATCGACTGTACATAAAAGCGTGGGGCGCCCATCACAACTCATTTATTTTCGTACCTACTCTTTTGCATATAGATAAATTTTCTAATCAATATGATAGTAGCATGTATATGATCAAAGTTTTAAAACTTTTAATGTTTATTAATATTCATATAAATTTGTATTTATGTTTCGCAGCCTTGTACATGATAGCGCGTTGTGAAGAGGGCCCCACGCTTTTATACACTTTGTTTAATGACGCTTACGTAAAACGCATGTTATGATATTAGAGTGCAGCCTTTCACTAGAAACATACTTAAATTAAAATAATTTGATTTTGAAACATGCTTATTTTCAAATAGAAAATATGGCTTTTATGGTGGGGTGGGGATCAAAGATTTATGACGTCATATTGAAGAAGGGGTCAAAGTTTTTGTGACGACGTGTGACGGGGGCGGATCGGGTGAAAAATCAGCAAAAGTCGCGTGACGTCATATATGGACGGCAAATTAGTTGATTATATGAAAGGTTTTTATAAATTAATAAACATGAATAACTAATTGTAATTGAAACGAAGTAAAGGTGGGGTGCAAGTTGATCATTGCATGTCATATTTATGTAAGATGTAATAAAAGAGGCCGCATAAGTGGATATATCTATAAATACACATTTATACAAATACACTATACATTTTTTAAAGGCCAAAAGAAATTTACTGAGGCCACAGGTCCCCCTGCCACCCCCACATGAGACAAAACATATACCAAATTTACACAAAAAACATTATCAATTACTATTATTTTATTTTATATTTATAAATAAATGATTTTTTTTACAAACAAAGAAAGTGTATACATTAGTATGTAATCCTATTTATACATTGACTTTCCTAGCTTTCAAAATAGAAAAAATGGTTTTATTATGCTATCAAAATTTAAATTATTTGTAATATCTTGTTCTATGGACAATATTGCAAGATTATGTTGTCTTAAATCGCTCATGGTAGAACGAAGATAATTTTTATCAACTTCACTTTGGAGAAGCTCCTTTCACAACTAGCGACACTGATAGCAGTTGTTGAAAAAAAATCATAGAAAAAGTACATAATTTTCCAATCTTACTGTTGAATAAATTTTAATTGATCAAGGGGGCATTTCCCCCCGTTTTCCTAACATAATGCCTCTTTTTGTAGTGTATGTACAGCCATAAAACCTGTATCCTTTTTCTTTCAATATTGAACTGTTCTTTATCAATGTCAATAAAGTAATTTATTTGATGTTCAAAAACTTCATTTAACAGGTTACATGGTATTTTATGCGAATATTTTCTTCCAAGGACTTGCAACTCATCAAAGCGTTCTTTTATTTTATTTTATAATTCCATCCATGGATTTACATTTCCCGTTGTACTTCTCTGTCTATAGATAGAACAAAGTCTTCTTAATTTTCCCCACTCATATTTTTTCTCCTTCTAACTCAGCGTTCAGTTGATATCTCCAACTCTTCACAAATTGTTTGGCTGATATAACATCGTTTTGTATTAGCACATCACTTTGTTCCATGCAATGGGATTGCATTCATTTAAAATGACGGGTTCCCATAAATTGAGATAACATAGAAAATAAAATATTGCATTGAATTGAGTAAAATTCCAGCATCTGATCTCATTTTGCTAGTTACTTCAGATATCAATTTTTCCAAGACGCTTGAAATTTTAAAGTATGCCTTTTTCGAAATTATTTATGTCTATTAAAGGAGAAATTTGAATATTTTCATGTTCTTGCCATAAATCTGAATAATTATCCATAAAATATACAAATCAAATTATTTGCACATTACTTTAATTGGATCGGTGTAATATTTTTTATTGAATAGCCGTATTTTAATGAAAAACACAAATTATTTGTGCTTCTTTAATGCAAAAAACACAAAATAAATTTAATATTACCTTAAATAATTTTCTGAAAACTCAAACATTAATATAAATTACTACTTGCAAGTTAAACACAATATTTAAACCACCAAACATTGTAGGTACTTGTTCACGCATCATTCTGCGAATGTCAAAATTCCACGCAAAAACCATCGTTACGATATTAAGAGCACATATTATTGGGCCCAGCGGGGATGTGTTTTTTGTGTAGTATTCTTATAAAAGCGTCATCTGGTCGTATACCGCCTAATTTTCCAAAGAAATCGATACCTTTTTTTAGTGATTTTAATTTTGTATCGGTTTTGCATTAGTTACAACATCCAATATGTTATAAAACAAATGTTGTGGGAATCCGTTAATTAAGACTAGAAACTACGAATATTTTTGTTTCGACTTAGTTTTTCCCTTCAAATGAAAAAAGGGTGGTTGTCGGAATAGGTTGCACTTTTCAAATGCCCACAAATGCCGCCCATAAATGTGTGCCGCCCGGGGTGGAACGCCCACCCGCCCCCCCCTCTAGCTACGCCACTAGATAGAGCTACACATGCTCATTTATGTTTGTTTGATAGAGCTTCACGCTTGTTTATGTTGGTAGTAATATGAGATTCTCATGAGCGATAGCAAGTCTTTATCTTAGAAATGATTCCTGTGTGAGGTTTTGTTAAACGTCATAACATAAAACATCTTCTATTACACATTTGTGCCTCTAAAAATCTTCTCTTACTTGTATGTGCCTCTAAACATCTTCTCTTACTTAAATGTGCCACTAAACATCTTATCTTACTTATATGTGCCTCTAAACATCTTTTCTTTCTTATGTCATATAACAAAGTTTCAAAGCGTGTTTTAATGTTTTCAAAATTAGTGATTATTTCATCAAAGTTTATTTTACTGGTAAGTTCACTTTCGATGGACAGAAGAGCTAGAAATGATGTCGATGTGCGTTGTTGACATGAAGTCGATCTCAAGTAATTTTTGATAATTTTTAGTTTGCTGAAACTTCTTTCAGCTGTGACAACTGTGGTTGGCATTGTAAGAAATGTTTTCAGAGCTCGTTCCATATTAGGGTACGATTCGTTTTTTTTGTTTTTTTGTTTTGCAATAGTTAAATCATTTGGTGTTTAATGCGCTTTTATTTCCATAATAAATTGCTATTTATTTATTTCAGTTTTCGAGTTAGGGAAACTGGCGTAATAGGCGCAGATTTATCAAGGAGAATGTTTATATTTAGAGGAGGTTGGAGGGGGGGGGACAGCCATAGCGGCTAGAAGGCTTGACAGGAAAGAGAGGCGGTGTCTGATGTTTAGCCTTCTAGCCGAAATAGTTGACACCCATCTGGCTTTTTCTCCTGTAGAAATTGGTCGAGCTCTCTTCACAATTCAAAAACTCTTGAGAGTTCTTTGCCTCGAGCCTCGAGAAAACCAATGACGTCATCACATAATAAGAGATTTTTTTGTTTCGCACCCATTTCGTCACATAATGCAGGAAATAATCTTAAAATTCAAAGCATTTGTCTTGACATGGTTCAAACTTTTACAAATTCGCTGAACACTTGTTTAGTTCTGTTGACAATTGCTTGGTGGCTAAACTTTAACGGTTAATAAAGCAGTGGGTTAACGTGCAATCTGGTGCTAATTTCTTAATCTTGTTTACAACTCCGGAACTCCGCCTAGTCATGATCGCAGTACCATGCGTACACACAACAACACAATATTTAAATTCTGACATTTGCCTGCACTGTATTTGTGAATGGCCATGAATATTTCAGAACTAGTTGTATTTGTTTTTAATGAAGTAGAAAAGAAATACTCTTGATTCAAGTCATCCTGTATTGATATCTCACATATACCATCCGAATTGCCAAATTGACTGACGGGCATCCCCCAAGAGAGCCGGCGGTGAGATCGCAGTCGCTTTGATGTAACCATCAAGCCACGTGGGGTGAAAATTTGATACATTCTCTTGTTGGTTCTCAAATTTAAGTAAAACTTAAGGATTATAGTTGGATTTATTTTTTTTATTTCTTGATAACTTCCGCGGACAGGCGGCTGATGGTCCACGGACAGGAACCGGTCCGCTTACCACCACTTTGAGAAGCACTGCACTAGCCGGTATGGCTGTTCCTCCCACCCCCTCTCAATATGAACATTGTCCTTGATTAATCGGCGCCTGTTAGGCAATTTGCCCTAACACAGAAGTCGAATTTTTTTCCGGATCCTTTTGAGTTCGACTTAAAGGGTCACGACTGTATTTATTTAAATGCAAATTAAAAATCTTAAGATTTAGTGGCGCCCCCTTGAGCTGGCGCCCTTATGATCTGGTGCCCTTGGCAACTGCTCGATGCCAACCCATTGTTACGCCACTGTTTGGAGGCCCTACAGCATCGTACTTTGCCTTCAGTAACATATTACACAACACCACAGTATCAGTATCACGTTACACAACACCAAAGTATCAGTATCATATTACACAACACATTTAGCTCTATCTGACATTGTATTTGTGTAGTTTCAACGGCAATGGTTTGTGGACCAAGAAACAGCTCCAAATTTCTCTTTAATAATAATTCAATAATTAATACAAAGGAAAACAAATGGCTTGTGATAGTATGACACACACACCTTACACCATGACACCACCATGAGTGGAGTGTGAATTACCAAGTGGCTGGTGTTTGTATGACACACACACCTGACATCGTGACACCACAATGAGTGGAGTGTGAATTACCAAGTGGCTGGTGTTTGTATGACACACACACACCTGACATCGTGACACCACAATGAGTGGAGTGTGAATTACCAAGTGTCTGGTGTTTGTATGACACACACACACCTGACATCGGGACACCACAATGAGTCTTAGTGTCAATTACCAAGATATATATTTCATTCAAATTTAATTACTGAACACATAATTGATAGTTATTAAAAACAAAACATTAGCCTAACAAATGTAATATTTGTAAGTGTCATGCAATTCTAACTTGTATTCTAATCTAATAGAAAAACACGTTATTTAATATTAGTTTCTTATAAAACGGTTCTAAAAATAAATTTAAGACATATTTAACCTCTACGCCGAATTTTGTTTACAGAAAGACAAAAATAAATGTAAATACCTTATGACATCATTGACTTTCTTGTGAATTCTGTCAAGGTATTTGTTTTTTTTACATTATAACGTTCATAAATACATTGCAATGATCATTATTTTCACAATTAATATACATAGTCCTGCTATACGAGAGGAGTATCAATCTTGTAGTCTACATCCATCTTGCAATAATCAGACACAATAATTAATTTTATACCTTACATCGTCCTTCAAACAATCTGATAATTTCATTGATAAATGCAAATTATAGCAATCTGAAGTTATCATTAATTTCATAGTCACGCGCAAGTATAGCAATGTTATGTTATCATTAATTTCAAAGTTACATGCAAATTATAGCAATCTGATGTTATCATTAATTTCATAGTTACATGCAAATTATAGCAATCTGATGTTATCATTAATTTCATAGTTACATGCAAATTATAGCAATCTGATTTTATCATTAATTTCATGATGTTATCATTAATTTCATAGTTACATGCAAATTATAGCAATCTGATGTTATCATTAATTTCATAGTTACATACAAATTTAGCATGCAGATATAATTTTTTTAAAATTCTTATTCTGTACCACAATCACACAATCGGATGGAATACTCCTTAGCTTGATTGAGATTTTTGTCTTGCAAGACTCGAAAACGGATGATAAATTTAAACATGCCTTTCTGTAACTATTAAAAGATATTGTTCCCTTATATGGAGAAGGTAATTAAAATGATGAAATACACGGTTTTTTAACAAAGTTATGAAACGAGAATTTTTTAAATTAAATTCTACAAGGACAAGGATTGTTATCAGTTAAGGTAACAAGTGTTTGCAAGCAAACGGGGTCATAAGAGCAGTTAAAAATTGTGTGGTGATTAGCACTGTAAAAAAAAATATATGACGTCATTTTTTGAGCTTATCTTTTAATACAAGGTGTGCATCGGAAGGCGTGCAAAAAGTGTGCAAAATAATTATAAATTAAAGACGCGCAGTAAAAAAGTATTATATGACGTCATTGTTGTAGCTTATATTTTAATTTTGGAAAAGGGAACCATTTAAAAATAGGATTTGAGGATTTATAATCATAAATTATTTTGTGTAAATTTCAGGAAGTTAGTATTTATCAAATAATGATAAGTTAGGCTACTTGGGGTTTTGACAGAAAAACAAGTAGGCGCCGTAGGCGCCCCACAGCCCCAGTGGGAGCCATAAGTGCCCCACAACCACTAGTATCATATATTGTTGATAAATGACTGTCCAATTTAATTTCCTTAGCTTATCAAATCTGTGTATCTTTTGTTCCTGTTCGCGTGTATTTAGAATTGTTAGAAATGTACCATGAAATACGCAGTGTTGGAGAATTAAAATATTTGCATAGTAAAACATTTTCAATAATAATAAATTAAGAATCATATCAATGATCCAATTGGCCCTATATTTTTCGTAAAAAACATTCAAAATATTTTGTATTTAAGGAATTTTTATTGTTAAAAACTAAGTTGTGTTAAATTTTATCTCCACTCATCACCGCACCAAAGAGCACCGGTGCAGGCTTTTTTAAATATGTCTTTGCAATTGAGATAAATGTGCTGGCAAGTTTAATGAGAAGATGGCTATAATCGGATTTGTTTTATTAAAAAAATTAATCTGTCATTGCATGAGAGATGTTATTATTAAATTGCATTGCTAAAAATATTTTTAAAGTATGGAAGCTAAACTAATAATAGAACTATTAAATTGTAATAAAATATAGATTAAAAAAGAGTTTTTTTTATAAAAAGATATAAAAACTTTAAAATTAAGTTATTAACTGTTATTTATCTGCATGTCTAATTGTTTCAAGTATGCATCTAACATGTCCCCGCTGTCGGTAATATATCCAAGTGGCGCGCCACTTGACTTCGATCAATATAGAGTAAGTTACGCTATGTCGTAGCGAACACTATTTCATAAAGCGTTCTCTGTATTTTTATTTTCCATCCAACACGAAAACGAACACCAGTAAGTCGAATGTAGTTCTGTTTTCAATATCATTTTATCGTTTCGTTTGCCGGGAATGTCTATTTTGTGAGTAAATTTGTGTCAACATTTTGATCCTTGCGTTGCGCATGCTGTCAGCGTCCCTAGGAAGAACGAATTTGATTTCCGGATTAAGACTACTTTTCCTGTTCGCTTTGGAAAGCAAACGTGTTTGGTATTGCATCATCACTTACAAATACGTCAGAGACCACGCTGTTATACTTTACAATGCTATTTAATAGCAGTGTTCGTTTCGAAGGGGTGTTCGCGACGTAGATAGTTTAAAGTTGGATTTTACTTCGTACCGAACACTTTTATTCTACAGAAAAAATTAGTTAAATAAGGGTCTAGCTCTTGGCCTCTAGAGTTATTTGAAAATAGTAGTCTAGTGTTCGTTTTGAGGGCATGTTCGCGTTGAAGTATATTTGTTTTATTGTAGGATATTACTCCGTAGCGAACACTTTTTCATTTAGGAAAATTAAGCTAAACCACCTGCACAGCATAAATGACAACAACTTGATTGAGTCCCAGCCAATCTCCAACGATAACCAAGCAAACATCGAGGCACGACACATAGAATCCGACACAGCAGCAATCACTGAAACACAGCAAATTAAATCTTACACAGAAACAATCACTTAGACACAGCCAATAGAATTTTACACATAAACAATCATTGAGACACAGCCAATCGAATCTTAAACACACGCACTCATTGAGACACAACCGATTGCGAATGAAACACAAGTAGTCATAGAGACCCAGCCCATTATACAGGTAAACAGCCCATTTGAGAATGACAATAAGTCTATTATTTACAAATCTTTCCAACCAGAATCATTACCTGCATCATCACCACCAAAGTCCAATTAGTTTGCTTCACAACTTAAAGCACTCCATGACTATTCAAACTTTTTATATGATGAAATGGGTTGCAACCAATTTAATACATTTTTTTGTCAACTGACAATGACAAGTTCTACTGCAGGAGACAACCTTAGCAAAGAGGAAGAAGAGGAATTTAACAAGTTTCAAGCCTTAGCTGTGGGGTTAATAGAAACATGCAGTCTAGAAGAACCCAAAAACTGCACAGTCAAAGCTAACTTGACAGGAGATGATATTTTAAAGCTGCCTGCCTTTGTTAGAAGGAATAAAAACAAAAAGAAAACATCAAATGCTCCAACCATGCCAAACTTGGTCAGTGGAGAAGAGTTTAGAAGAGCATTAAAAAAAGAAAACAACAGACAAAGAAGAAATAGAAAAAAATAAACTGAAAAGAAAGATCGAGAGGAAAGAAAGCAAAAAGAGAAAGGATGCAAAAAAAGAGGCTACAAAAAGGAAAAGAAAGCAAGAAATGGAAGAAAAAAGACTCAAGAGAGAAGAAGAACAGATTTAAAAAATGAAAATAGTGGAGTCTAAGAAAATAAAGTAGTATCCAGTAATAGATATATCTGATAGCAGCAGTGAGGACTCGCAGTTGGCTCAAACAATGGAGCTTGACATGGCTGCAGATGACGATACTTTAGATATAGTAGAGGATCTCTTCTGGCAGGAATGTGTTAAGGGTGCAAAAAAGTGGGAGGGGCAGAAGTTTGGGTCCAATGTGAAGTGTGTGATGGCTGGTGGCATGCACAGTGCACGCAAAATTGTGCATCTTTGAAACAAGGCACTTTTGTGTGCAATGTTTGCTCCCCTGACCAGTGACTGTAGACTATGTTATTTTATATTTTATGTTATTGTATTTCTAAACGTATTTCATATTGTACCATATTTCAAAATCTATATACTTGTAATTAGAGGCTAGATGTTGTGCTTTGTTTCTGTGTGCCCTTTTTAATGTACATATCATACATATCTAAGTTATTCGGGCTCTAATTTCTTTAATAAACGTTTATTACATTATTATTGACATCTCCAGTGTTATTTGTTGACCCCGTTAACTACAAATTGATTCTTTGGTGATTTTGGTTATGTGTCTGCTTTGAGGTAAAAGTGTCTGCTTTGAAGTAAATTTAGCAAAAAAGTGTTCGGCAGGCGGTAGCTAACTGGGTCAGCTAAAATTGGACTTTACACTCTAAACCCGCGAAGTAATACAAGAATGCTGTCTCATTATAGAAGCCTTGTTGTCATACTACTTGTAGGTACTTTCGTTTTTACCCTGTGTCGAACGGTTTAGAAACTAGGTAATGAAAGCCAAAAATTGTGCTATTTTTAGCGTATGGCGTTCGCGAGGAGGTAAATTACTCTATAAACAATATAATAGCCCAAGTCAAAGGTTGGAACAAAGGATCCGTAGCACTATGACGTCATTTTAGCTCATATTTAAGTTCTATACAAGGCGCGCATCAGGAAGTGTGCAAAATTCTAAAAGATTCTAAAAAAATATTATATGACATCATAAGTTTAGCTTATATTTTAATTTTGGAAAAAAAAGAGCGATGTAAAAAAGGATTTTAGGATTTATAATTATAAAATACTTTGTGTACATTTCAGGAAGTTTAATATTTCTTATTTATCAAACAAGGATAAGTTACTTGGGCTTTTTACACACAAAAAAGGGGGCGCCATATGCGCCCTCAAACCCCTAGTTTAGAGATATCATATCTTTAAATTGCAAGGGTTCTCTTACACTAGGCTATTCTGATTCCAAATAAAACAATGTCATTTCCCTAGTTCATGTTATTTTAAAATTTTATATAGTTCATACAAAAAGGAACATGAGAGTAGAAATAATATTCCCTTAATTTACATTTCATTTTCTGTGTTGCTAAGTTAACTACGTACCTATTTCTGATTTAATTATTAGTAAATAAAACTGTATGTAGATAGACTGATTTGAAAATTACGTAATTAAAGACCGATTCATTATTTCTGGAAGATTGGGTCTAGTTATTTGGTTTAGTACTACAGAATAATGTTATTTATAAAAGGTTTATTTCTTTATTCCTTTATTCCGTTTTAATTTTACACGATCTTGAGAAAATAATAACACGCCGCATATACATCATGACCCTTTTTAAATCTATATTGGTAATGGAATTTACATCTTTCACCAATTAGATACAAGGGCCCTTAAGGTTATTATTTTCTGATAATAGCTTTATATATATTATTTAATTCACCCGATGGCTCTGATTATTTGAGAGTTACTAAGTAAACTGGCAATATATGTTGTTTTTTAAAAGCATGACTCATTGTGGGCCATAGGCATTCAATTTATTTTGTATGTAAGCTTTAAATATATTATTTATTTACCTTATCGCCATGAAACTTTGCAACATTGTGAAGTACACTGACATGAAACTTTGTAAATTTGTAGAGTATGTGTTGGTAAAACTTTTTAAATTTGTAGAATACACTTTCTTAAACGTTTCTGGAATTGTATGTTTAATCTCTACTCATTTGTTTCTTTGAATTTTATTTTTTCTTATATCATGGCAACTCATGACCTGTTAGACGGTTAGATAGTGCTTGATGATAAAATAATATTTTATTGTATTAGTGGCACGTCTTCTTTTATGTTCACGATTACCGCTTAATTTAAGAGTCTTTATTTTATGATGAATACTTATTATCACTCCATATTCTTCGCCTCAATATTGTTAAGTTCTTGCACACAATTTTATTGCACATTTCTTGTAAAAACCTATTAAATTGATCATGTGAATCGTAACCTCACAAAATAATGTTTTTGTTGTATTTTTCCGGATCTGTTTTTCTTTATTTTAATCTAGAACCAGCTGAAGTGTTTTACACTGCACGTTTTCTACGACCACAGGCTACTCGTGTAAACTATCTGACCAGAGGATACTCGTTCTTACACAAACTATCAACTAGCTGACCAGAGGATACTCGTTCTTACACAAACTGTCAACTAGCTGACCAGAGGATACTCGTTCTTACACAAACTGTCAACTAGCTGACCAGAGGATACTCGTGCTAACACAAACTGCCATCAAGCTTACTTATCATTGATTTTTATTATAGAGACTGATTAAAATATAACGCCATTTCCTACCCTAAATTTAGTTTTAATAACACAAATTAAAGTCGTTTGATATAAATGAGGATTTGTAAGAGATTCATTAAATAGTTGGCAAAGGGATCCAACACATTATAGTGAAGGTTGCAAGGATTATCATAAATTGTTCAATTTGTATTTTGCATTGAAATGTTTCTGCAAGATAAGAATGTTTAAGAAATTCTAGTATTTTGTAAGATAATGAAAAAGTGAAAAAAATGCAAGTATGATTAAACACATGTGTCTACAGTCTAAGCTTAAAACAAGTAAAAACTTATTGTATCAAACCAAAGACTAGTCACATAAAAAAAAATTGTGTAACATTTTATGTACAAAGAATAGACAGATACTCTGTAAAATATACAAAAATATATACTAATGATAATAATAATAATAATAATAACAATTTGATAATTTGTATAGCGCAGTACCTCGTCAACTCCTGGGCTCACGTCGGTTCATAAAAATAGTAACACACATAATATACTCATCAAAGCATTCAATGTAAGACATTCATATCCTAACGACAACATTAAAAATCTTAAATGCCTAAATGTCTATATCCTAAAGACATCACGGTGAACATAAGCTACGTTGACCGTTTCAAGAAATATTTGATTGTTGTTTAATTATTTTGAAAAATAAATTTTGAAGATAATTCTTTTTAATGCAGCCTTGAAGGCATTAGTATTTTTTGTTTGTAGCTTTATTTACTTTGTGTGTGTGTATGTGTGTGTGCGGGCTTGTGCGTTTTTAGAATTGTTAGAAAATGATTTAAAAATAAGGAGAATTCGATAACTTTATTATTTTTATCTTAACAGTATTATTGTTATAGTAAACATTTACAATATAAAGAAATTTTTAAACATACAGATGATGAATTGTGCTTTATGTTTGGTTTGTAAAGAACAATGCAACCATTGTTATTAAAGAAATTTGTATCTTTATATTTTATGTGCATTTAAATTCCAGTAGCCTCCGCACCAAAAGGCACTGGTGTTGATTTATTCAATATGAAGTTGTACTTGAGATTATATGGCAGGCAAGACTAATCAAAAGATTGAATATTTTCTTTTAAATTATATCAATATGTAAATTGTGATTCTAATAGACACGTATCAGATACTTTTATTACTTCAATGTTCCTTTTTTTGGTGCATATTAAAAATAAAATAGTAATCACTTTTTAATGAAAATAATTTACATTTTGTATTTATTACAAACAAAGACAACCATAATATTAATTTACTAACTTTTACATTTGTTTTTGTGTCATTTATTGATTACGCGAAGAAACCGAGGTATTCATAGTTCATGTTTATTTAAGTGCCACGCCACTTGTCTTCGATCCCTATAAGTAGGGATACAATGCTAATGAATGTCAAACATTTTCCTACCCCTGGTATAACATGTTTCACATTATCTGCACGAGGTCTAATGATAACATTTCCGGAAATACCTTTTTATTGTGTGGTGAATAATACAGAATTAATATTATATATAACATTGTTAGTTTTCCAATTCCTTTTTTAACGATAAAGATATTATAGACTGTAGAATCTTTTTTAACTACGGCGTTAATAACAGTGAGAGTGTAGACAGTGAACGTTTTATGACATCTGCGTACTTAAAAAATAACATTGAGACTGTAGACATTTTTATTTTATAACATCTCTTTTAATAACATGTACAGTAGAGAATGTAGACATATGTAAACTTCTGAGAAAAGTTTGTTGTCTTCCGTCTGACTATAAATAATGACATAGTTAACGGGTTAGAATCCATGTACAAACGTGTTCATTTTCATAAATAATTTAATCTAAATTACTGGATCATTGAAAAGTATAAAGTAACATGTTAAAAAAAAATATTTTCATTAAATATAGTTATCCTATTAAAGAATGTTCTTCTCTATTGCAAAATTTCAGTATTTATTAAGGTACTTTCTTTTTGCAACACATAAATAAATAAATAATTGATTATTTATAGAGCGCTATAAACCAGTAAGAAACTGGGCTCACAGTGCTTAACATAAAAATAATAACAATAATAATAATGAATTGATTATGTATGTATTTCTGTATCCCAGTAAGGAACTGTTCACACGGCACTTTACATACAAATAATAACATGCATATTATGTTGGGAGTAAATGATATTTGGAGGACGGACACAGAGAAAAGGACGTTGGTTTCGATTTGGGAATGACCCTTTTGACCTCATTTTCTGTAACAGGCGGTCAAAGCTTGAACAAAAAGCAGAAAATGAGATACATTAATTGGTAGTATCACCGTTTTGTCAATCTCAGAAAGAATTTGAGCAATTTTGTTGGTAAAAATGTCAAAATATATCTGTTTGCTGATGCAATGTATATACAGAGGGAAGAACCATATCATTGCCACTCCCTCTGAGGTTATTAGATACATTTAATAGCTTCCTACTAGTACTATATGTGATTATTTTATTTTTACAGTACAAGATCTTTGCTCGATGTACAATGTTAGCAACACATCTCTTGGCAGTGAAATAAGTTTGCTTGAGAAATACCAGTCTCGACTTCAATCCCGTCTGTTATGCTAAACACCGATCTTCCTAGAGACTCGAAGTTCACCCCCTTATTTATGGATACGGGGGAGCTGACCGTGTGGACCTGACATTGTGTCGGTTGACAGGGGCATGTCTGTCCAGCACCGTACGTTGTGCACTATTCAGCTTATCCAAAGTGGGGCAGAGGTAAGGGGTCACGGCCACACTTAGATTTGCCGTAAGGAGTTAAAGTTCATGTCACCCACTATAATTTAAGTACAAGCCAGGGTTTTGGAATGATCCAAAAGATCCGAGAATTCTTCATGAAATTTGGCATCTGTCAAATACTTTTTTTCAGCTGAGAAAGACACGATAAATGCTCATAAAGTGAATGAAGTCCATTATTTTGCTCTGTGCGTGTCTAAGGAACAGAGAGAATACGTGTGTCTGCAGAAGAATGTAGCAGACGCGTGGGTGAGAAGACTGAGAAAAGTTCACTAAGATAGGAAGGTTATGATAAAGTGTAACAGATAATAGAATAATAGACGAATTTAAAATTATTCTATAAAACTATTATTTGTGTACAATTTTAAAAAAAAACAACTTCATATGACAGTTATATGCATACATATATAAATAAAAATAGATATTTGTGTAGTACCTCAGGAGGGATAATTTTAAGTGGCCCAGGGGGGGGGGCGTGTAGAGAAACCAGATGATATTTTGTACATGAAAGACGCCAGGAACATTAAAGGGAACATTCTCAAGGTCAGGTCCGACTCCAAGCCAGTCTTAAAGATGAAATAATCAACATCAGCTTTACAATTTATGTCGGACAATCAAAAGGGTGAGAATTATCGGACTGGACATTAGGATGGGAGAATTATGGGACAGGACATTAGGAGGGGAGAATTATGGGACTGGACATTATGAGGGTAGAATTATGGGACTGGACATTAGGAAGGGAGAATTATGGGACTGGACATTAGGAGGAGAGAATTATGGGACTGGATATAAGAAGGGGAGAATTATGGGACTGGACATTAGGAGGGGAGAATTATGGGACTGGACATTAGGAGGGGAGAATTATGGGACTGGACATTAGGAGGGGAGAATTATGGGACTGGACATTAGGAGGGGAGAATTATGGGACTGGACATTAGGAGGGGAGAATTATAGGACTGGACATTAGGAAGGAAGAATTATGGGTCTGACCATTAGGAGGGGAGAATTATGAAACTGGACATTAGGAGGGGAGAATTATGGGACTGGACATTAGGAGGGGAGAATTACGGGACTGGATATTAGGTGGGGAGAATTATGGGACTGGACATTAGGAGGGGAGAATTATATGACTGGACATTAGGAGGGAAGAATTATGGGACTGGACATTAGGAGGGTAGAATTATGGGACTGGACATTAGGAGGGAAGAATTATGGGACTGGACATTAGGAGAGGAGAATTATGGGACAGGATATTAAAAGGGGAGAATTATGGGACTGGACATTAGGAGGGGAGAATTATGGGACTGGACATTAGGAGGGGAGAATTATAGGACTGGACATTAGGAAGGAAGAATTATGGGACTGTACATTAGGAGAGGAGAATTATGGGACAGGATATTAGGAGGGAAGAATTATGAGACAGGACATTAGGAGGTGAGAATTATGGGACTGGACATTGGAAAAGGAGAATTATGGGACTGGACATTGGAAAAGGAGAATTATGGGACTGGACATTAGGAGGGGAGAATTATGGGACTGGGCATTAGGAGATGAGAATTATGGGACTGGATATTGGGAGGGGAGAATTGTGGGACTGGACATTAGGAGGGGATAATTATGGGACAGGACATTAGGAGGGAAGAATTATGGGAGTGGACATTATAAGGGGAGAATAATGAGACTGGACATTAGGAGGGGAGAATTATGGGACTAGACATTAGGAGGGGAGAATTATGGGACTAGACATTAGGAGGTGAGAATTACGGGACTGGACATTAGGAGGGGAGAATTATGGGACTGGACATTAGGAGGGGAGAATTATGGGACTTGACATTAGGAGGGGAGAATTATGGGACAGGACATTAGGAGGGTAGAATTATGGGACAGGAAATAGGATGGGAGAATTATGGTACAGGACATTAGGATGGGATAATTATGGGACAGGACATTAGGAGGGATGAATTATAGGACAGGACATTAGGAGGGTAGAATTATGGGACATGACATTAGGATGGGAGAATTATGGGACAGGACATTAGGAGGGATGAATTATGGGACAAGACATTAGGAGAGGAGAATTATGAGACAGGACATTAGGAGGGGATAATTAAGGGACTTGACATAAGGAGGGGAGAATTATGGGACAGGACATTAGGAGAGGAGAACGACAGTCGCAGCAGATGGAGACCGGAGTGCAGCAGTGGGCAGAAGATTGTAGAACAAGTGAAGCAGCCAGAATTGATGATAAATAAAGAGGAGAGTTATTTGAGTTTTGGACATCTTTGCTGATGATGAGGTTGAGCAAGAACAAGTGAAACTAGTAAGACAACGTGAAATACTAATGTAATGTAATAATATAATTTTAACTTTATAGAATCATAACTAAGCAGTATTTCGGGTCTATAAAGAACTCTCTTATCTAAAGGATCTTGTGTAGTTACATTGAATGCGCATTACAATTATATTTATATTTCAACTAAGCACCGCACTACAAGGCACCAATATTGACATATTTTAATATTTAATTAATTATTGTTGTTGTGAAAACTATTGTTGAATATTAAGAATATGAACTTATTTATTAAAAGGAATTATCAAAATATAATGTAAAATTCTTTGAGATTCCATTGACAAATCACTTTGCTATACGTTTTATTTGATTGTAATTTAGAAGAATAATTTACGATATGAAATTAGAAAACAAAATAGAATTTTTTTATAATAGTTACAAAAGTAATTGTAAGAAAACTAGTACATTTTTAAATTAAATTTAATACGTATGCATTTCTAACAATTTTACAGTAGCTCTTTATACTGTTACTAATCCATTAATGCAGACAAAGCTAATCTAGTTTATTCAAGTGCATGACACTTGGCTTCGATTCCACAATGAGGAATAAAATGTGAATGAATTATTATAGATCTCTTATCACCGATAAGCCTTTAATAGCATTTTTAATGCAATTTCCCTTAGGAATTGTGTTTATAGATTCGAAATGTCTGTCCAGTCTTCTCGAGCTTTGAACAGCATCTCCTCCTGAACCATACCAGACAGAGGGTTCGGGTCTGTTGCAAAAATGTTAAGGCTATATCAAGGATGTGCACGGGCCAAAAGAATTAACGAAAAGATTTACTGGTTTTCTTGGAAAATCAAAAAAATCCTAAAAAAATATCAGTATTTTGTCATTTCTCGCCAATCATAAAATCTATCCGGCTGAAACAAACGCCAAATGATGGCTAATAATATTTAGGACAATGCTGGAGAAGATATTGTTGAATAATATCTAATCGCTAATAAACACTTGACTCTCCTACACTCTAATCAACACTCGACTATTCTTTACCTAATATTATGATGTCATTCTATGTGCTAAATGTTTGAGATAAATGACTTAATTCACTACCTGCCATGGTATTAAGATGTCATTCTATGTAGTAATTTGTTTTGTAAAATGGCATAGTTCACTACGCCATATTAAAATTTCATTCTACGTGCTTATTGGTTAATTTAAATGGCATAGTTCACTACCTAGTATTAAAATGTCATTCTATGTGCTTATTGGTTAATTTAAATGGCATAGTTGACTACCTTGTATAAAGATGTCATTATATGTGCTATTCACTTGAGTTAAATGGCATAGTTCACTACCTAGTATAAAGATGTCATTATATGTGCTATTCATTTGAGTTAAATGGCATAGTTCATTATCGGGAACTCTCAAACTATCCTTTTACTTTTCAGATACAGTTGAAATGTTACGATACCTATTAAAAATCAGCATGTAATGGATGTTGTAACATCAGTACAATCAAGTTTACTTTAAGATTTTCATAAGTAAAACAGTCAAATAGATGTAGTATAAATAAACTAAAATGTAACACACAAATACAACATTCGACAATATTCATATTGCAAGTACCATCAATGCATTGCATAAAATAGTTTTCTTCTGCATTTTTGTGCAACTATCAACTGAGAAGTAAAAAAATAAAGATTTATAAAATAATTTTGTACGTCAGCTTCATTTGAATTTAATAGAGTTTACAATTTTACTTAACTGTATATTTTTGTTTCAAGCATTGATCTTTTATTTGTAACATTTGATGCTTTCTGCCTCTTCTTCTGTTCTGTACTTTGGTAAGTTTAATGTTTTCTGCCTCTTCTTCTATTCTGTACTTTGGTAAGTTTAATTTTTTCTGCCTCTTCTTCTATTCTGTACTTTGGTAAGTTTAATGTTTTCTGCCTCTTCTTCCATTCTGTACTTTGGTATGTTCGTGTGCCCATATATCTATATAATGTTTTTTTTTAAATCTCTGATGTATTATATATTATTTTATGCTTTAGTAGTTAATATATTTTGAAAAGTTAATGTAAATACTTATGTTTATTTATTTATGCTGATAAAGGTATTAGCAAAAAAGTTCACTATTGTACTGTTCTATTAATAAGGTTTTAATATATTGTTTTAATTACACAATTTCTTGGTGTATTTAAGTTTTTCCTCTTTACTTCAAGGACTGGTAGTGATGTCTTAAACAAATAGTTTGTGTAGCACTTATATGGGGAGATAAATGTGTAGCACTTATGAGTGGGGGATAAATGTGTAGCACTTATGTGGGGGAGATAAATGTGTAGCACTCAGGTGGGGAGATAAATGTGTAGCACTCAGGTGGGGATATAAATGTGTAGCACTCAGGTGGGGAGATAAATGTGTAGCACTTATGTGGGGAGATAAATGTGTAGCACTCAGGTGGGGAGATAAATGTGTAGCACTCAGGTGGAGAGATAAATGTGTAGCACTTATGTGGGGAGATAAATGTGTAGCACTCAGGTGGGGAGATAAATGTGTAGCACTCAGGTGGAGAGATAAATGTGTAGCACTTATGTGGGGAGATAAATGTGTAGGTTTCATCCCGAACTTTTTTATAAGGGTCAAATTTGATTATTTTTTGAACATTTATAACTTAATATTAAGTATTTATTTATTCATCTGGACAACAACGCTTGTTTAATTTTGGTTTTTATCTGAATTTGACTAATTTCAAGAATTTTCTGGAATTATTATATTAAAACCCAATAAAATGAGCACAAACTACCAATATGACTATAGACTTATTGGTGACAAGAATAAACTACCAATATGACTATAGACTTATTGGTAACAAGAATAAACTACCAGTATGACTATAGACTTATTTGTGACAAGAATAAACTACCAGTATGACTATAGACTTATTTGTGACAAGAATAAACTACCAGTATGACTATAGACTTATCGGTGACAAGAATAATCTACCAGTATGACTATAGACTTATCGGTGACAAGAATAAACTGCCAATATGACTATAGAATTATCGGTGATAAGAATAAACTACCAATATGACTATAGACTTATCGGTGACAAGAATAAACAACCAATATGACTATAGACTTATTGGTGACAAGAATAAACTACCAGTATGACTATAGACTTATCGGTGACAAGAATAAACTACCAGTATGACTATATACTTATCTGTGACAAGAATAAACTGCCAATATTACTATAGACTTATTGGTGACAAGAATAAAATACCAGTATGACTATAGATTTATTGGTGACAATAATAAACTACCAATATGACTTTAGACTTATTGGTGACAAGAATAAACTACCAGTATGACTATAGACTTATCGGTGACAAGAATAAACTACCAATATGACTATAGACTTATTGGTGACAAGAGAATTTGAACAGTGTTTATTAACCTTGTATTATTCATCAAGCAATCGAAGTCAAGTGGCGTGCACTTGAATAAATTTGATTAGCTTTGTCTTCATTACATGCACTGGGAAAACAGTTGCGTAATGTTTAGTTGTTATAAATGCATACACATTAAAATAAATATTAAAAGTTACTAGTTTTCTGAAATTTAAGTGAATGTGTTTTTTAAAGCTCAATTTTGTTTTCTAATTTTATAACGTAAATCATTCATTTAAAATACGATCAAATGAATCTTATTGCAACATTAGTTATTAATTACAATCTCATAGAATTGTACATATTTTAATAATTATGTTTTGATACATAAGTTCCTATTCTTAATATCCAAAATTCGTTCATTCAAGTACAATAATTAATTTAATATTAAATACATCAATATTGGTGCTTTTTGGTGCGGGGCTTCCCGGAAATATAAATGTAATTTTAATGCACATTCAATATGATTACACGAGATCCTTTAATACATCGGTTCTCAACCTGTGGGTCGCGACCCCCACGAGGGTCGAATGACGATTTGGCAGGGGTCGCCAAAGACCATTGGAAAAATATGTTTTTTTGTGTGTTTAAATGTGTAAAAATGTGTAAATCTTGCCATGTACATATTTTGTCTATTACTCTATACTAGTCTATAGTCTATTAAGTAACTTTAGTAGGTTTAGTTGTTGTAACTTAATTATTTTTAGATTTTTATAATGTTTATTTCAACACTATTTTATGAACCCCTCAACAACCGGTAATTATATCAACAGAGAGTAGGGCGCGTCTGAATGCTCAGAGGTCTGAGCTCAGCAGGCTGGCTAAGTGACGTAGAAGCTGAACTGCTGCTGCTTCTGGTTCCACACACTGTAGTGTAGGGCTGTAGGTCAATATTTCATTGTGCGTGGTATTGAAAGCTATCGTTATACATTTTTCATTTTAAATTTAAAGTTTTTAAACCAACCGATGGAAATGCAACATGCAGAGAAGAACATTATGATTAAGAAAAGAAAATATAGTGACGGTTTCTTACAATATGGTTTTACTTCAATAGTTACAGCAGGAATTGAGAAACCGCAATGCGTTATTTGAAATGAAGTTCTTTCAGCCGAATCTATGAAGCCAAACAAACTGAAACGTCATTTTGATAGCAAACATCCAAGTTTTGCGGGGAAGGATACCGAGTATTTTAGAAGTAAAGCTGATGACGTCAGGAAAGCCAGACTTGACACTGGCGGCAAGTACCACCAACAAAACGTAGCAGCCGTTGAAGCTTCATATTTGGTGGCGCTCAGAATCGCAAGAGCTATGAAACCTCACACCATTGACGAAGACTTATTGTTGCCAGCGGCCAAAGATATTGTTCGAGTTATGATCGGACCCGAATTTGTTAAGAAATTGAGTGCAATTTCCTTATCTAATGACACTGTCCGGAGAAGAATAGATGATATGTCTGCTGATATTATTGATCAGGTAATCAAGGAAATAAAATCTGCTCCACTTCCAATATTTAGCATCCATCTTGACGAATCCACGGAATTTGCAAACTGTTCACAACTACTGGTTTACGCGAGATATATAAATGAAGGTGACTTTAAAGATGAGTTTCTTTTTTGCAAACCTCTTGAAACGGCAACAACTGCACGGGATGTATTTGATACAGTTGGTTCATTTCTGAAAGATCATAAGATCTCTTGGTAAAAGGCTTGTGGTGTTTGCACTGATGGTGCTCCAGCTATGCTAGGATGTCGGTCAGGATTTCAACGTTTGGTACTAAATGAATGACCAAAAGTCATTGGAACTCACTGTATGATTCATCGACAAGTGCTAGCAACGAAGACGTTGCCACAAGAGTTTCAGGAAGTAATGAAAAGCGTCGTAAGTTCCGTAAATTTTGTAAAAGCGAGTGCGCTGAACAGTCGTCTGTTTTCGAAACTTTGTAATGAGATGAATGCGTCCATTCATGTTCTGCTATTTCACACTGAAGTGAGATGGTTGTCGAGAGGGAAAGTTTTGAAACGCGTTTTTGATCTTCGTGAAAAGCTAAAAATGTTCTTTAATCAGAAGTCTAAACCACAGTTCGAAGCACTTTTCAGCGACAAAAATGAGCTTCAGAAAGTTGCGTACCTGGTAGATATATTTGCCATTATAAAAGAGTTAAATTTATCACTGCAGGGACCGAATGCAACATGCCTTGATTTGTCTGAAAAGATCCGATAATTCGAAATGAAACTTCGGCTTTGGCAAAAAAAATTGGATGACAATAAAATGTACATGTTGCCCACCTTATCTGCTTTCTTTGAGGAAAATGACATTGAACCGGATAAGAGAAGTAAAATAATAATTTCTGTGAAAAAACACTTGCATATGCTGGCGGACGAAATTTCATCGTACTTTCCAAATCTACCTAACACTCCGTTTTCACTTGCCAGAAGTCCATTCACAGTCAAAGTTGACGATATACCTGAGACAGCACAAGAGGAGTTCATCGAACTCATTAACAGTGATGTAGCGCGAAATGATTTCTCTTCAATGTCAGTTACTAAATTCTGGATCAAGTGATTGCAGTCATATCCTGTTCTGTCCGAAACTGTGTTGCGCCTTCTTCTTCCTTTTCCAACAACTTATCTTTGCGAAACAGGTTTTTTCAGCTTGCTGGTTATCAAGTCTAAATACAGAAGTAGACTTGTTGTGGAAGATGATCTTCGTTGTGTTCTCACAAAGAATGTCCCGAGAATTTCTGATCTTTTGAGAAAGAAGCAAGATCAACCTTCGCATTCCTGTAGGCTTTGGTTTTCTTACGGATTTTTTAATTAGAAATAAATACGAATACCGTGTATGTATGTATGCCATGTATGTAATTGTAATCATTGTTACATATTGTGTTTTTATTACTAACTACGTTACTACGAGAACGGTGTCTGTGCTTTAATTACGTAAAATTTGTAAAAATAAGAATACAATGTCATTCTGCATATGAGATATAATTAAATATATTATAACAGTAGCAAAATTACAGCTATGAGGTACATTCCAAAAAAATTTGATGGCGGGGGTCGCCACAGCACGAGTAATTTATTAAAAGGGTCGCGATACAAGAAAGGTTGAGAACCGCTGCTTTAAGAAAAGAGTTCTTTACAGATCCGGAATAATGCTTAGTTGTGAATCTATTTAATTAAAATTATATAACATTTGTATTATATCATGTAGAATCGGAGTGCGATGAAGCTTTTAAATAAAATACTAAATTCACAAACAAATTGTGGAATGAAAACTATAAACTTAAGCTTTATTATTTAAGTAATACAACAGTATTAGTAAATATAAACATATCGGCCTCCGTCTTCGTCAGTACAATTAACATACTGTACTAACATATGAATGAAACATTATTTTTTAATTATTAAGACATAGTTTATAAAGAAAATAGTTACGTCAAGATAGAAAAAAATAAATGATAACAACAAACCAACAATGACACAGGATATAAGAAAAAGGAGGAAGTTTTAAAAGTGAGAGTGAAAACCACAACGGGAAAAACATTCTACAATTAGGTAAAATTGTG